>PNEQ01002287.1:43338-129470 GCA_003012365.1 Medauroidea extradentata | reverse complement strand
GTGGGGTTTTACACGCAAATCACAGACGTGTGGTGTTACAGTAACCTTATTGTGATTGGTACAGTCAAATGAGAAACGTCACAGTTCAAAGGCACGCTGCCAATATATGTGAAGCAGAACTGCAGACGTGCACATAAGGCACTGGAACAAAGTGGGGCAAAATTCTTTTCGCGAAAAGTTCATGTCTCTACTTATGATCATATTTTGTTCACAAGCCCATGTTTATAAACACTTTGCTTATAAGATATCTTGTGGTCATATTTTGTTCAGAAACCTTTGGATACATTGTATATTTTGGTCATATATTGTTCATAATCCCTTGTCCAGAAAAACTTTGTATACAAGGTATCGTGTGATCATATTTTGTTCATAAACCTATGTCCAGAACCAAGTTAGCTACACGCTAGTATATTGAAGTTATAGGCGTATGTTTAGAACACGTTCGACATTAATATGCCTTAAATGCAAAGTATTCAACGTGTTAAATACTTGATTACTTATTTCCAATATTTGTTTACTGCTATCCATTCTTCAGTGATTCGTACTGAACACGTCTTCCTCCAGACATTTAAATAAACAGTTTCTGGACATGTGATTATTTACACACGAAATATGGTCATCGTGGTACCCACGTATCTACAACCGAGCCTTGTACATCGATTTACTCCCCAGATATAATTCTGTACGGGCTGTCCTGAAACGATACGGCAAGAACCAATTGAATCCTGCTCTAAATTGGAAACCGAACTATTGGTGACAAAATGTACGATAAAATTATTAGTACGCAATATGGCAACACAGTACGAAGTAACCACATTTTGTGATATACAGATATCTTATTATTCAATCCAACGAACCAGTTAATTTTTTCGACATTTCATAAGTGTGATTTCAGAAAATAAATGAATTATACTTTATTTATGAACCAACACTGAAAGAAAATTTTGTAGGAAGTCTTCCCTGTAAAATAATTTTGTGGTGGCCACAATATTTTAAAAGTATCAATAAAATGTTTTTGTGTTGACCACAAAATAAATTTTGCGGGGTAAATGCCGACAAAATGTTTTGCAGCTGTCACAAAATATTTTTTTTTCGCGTGTAATGATCAGAAAAGACAAAACGAGTGAAGGTGAAATGGTCATAACATTCCAGAAAATTCTGGAAACCTAGTGTTGATTCAAAAACTACCACGCAGACCTATGACAACAAAATGCATATAGAACCACTGGTTCGTGGGATATATTCTGATCTGGCCCTCATATATTGGTTTCGAGTTCAAATTCGGGCAGCCCGGACGTGATTTTAAGTTCTCGCGCAATAACATTAATAAAATAATACCCGGGCGTGTAACGCAAGAGGGTAATTTATTCCGTGTTGTGTTGTAACACTGTGCAAGAAAAATTATGTTCGGCATTTTGCCACCAACGTTTTCGTCTCCAAATTTCCGCAGGATACACCTGATGTGCTAGTTATTCATCTGTTTTGAGACATCCTGCGTAAACGTATGCGTACGTACTGTTGGAAATAATCGTATCAATGTTTACTTTGTTTGCAGAGCAAAAGTGTGACGAGGGTGATAGGCATCATGTTCCTACTACACGTCGGGAGGACAATCTACTTCAACTGTTATCACACCGCCTTGAACATCGTCTACCTCATACTCATGGGTTACGATGGTGAGTAGAAACTTAGAATAGGGCGATTGGATTGTTGCCCATTGGCAAAGGCAACATATCCCAACCTAACAAACCTGAGGGACAACAACTCAGACAAACCTTCACATACTCTACAGGCGGAAAAATCCGGGAGGACTGCTCTTCCAACCTGCAACAATTCAGGATTATTAAAGCACGAAATCTAACGCGTTTTCAGAAATCGTAAGGGCTGCCCATCAAGTCGCTTTACACATACAACATTGCTAGAGACATCCTAAATGGCTGCCCTTCCAAGGACTAACATTTCACCTCTCCCTAAAAATAAGTAAAGTACTGCACACAAACTAACACTTACTGCGTCACATGAAACCGGCAAGAATTTCTGAAGTGAATAAAGGAAAAAAAAAACAGCAATTTCAGATAATTCTTTAGTCATCTTTGGGAGCAAAAATGTGGTCAAACCAAAACGTTTTCACTTTAAAATTAATTTAAATTATTTATATAATTTACAAGTTTATTTAAATTGCATTTTACTACGGTTTCGTATTTATCAGGTACATAAGCGATTGAAGCGAAGCTAATGGCAGAAAATTTTCCCTGTGCCAAGTTCTCCTATAAGAAAAAGTGTTTTCTTCCTAACCTGTAGTGGATTAACCTTAGTTATGTTGAGTGTACAAGGAAGAAATATTTTGGCGAGTGATTTCTAACGCGTACCATGCTCACTAATGCTACATATAGTCCAATCATGAACTACGTACAGCATCTGCAAATTTCCAACAACCTGTGGTGGCGTTGCATGTTATAAGTAAAACCATGCAATCAGTTGGTACAAAAATATTACCATAAATACACATTTTTAAGTAAAATAAATACACAGAGGCCGATTTAATTTGGGTTTATTTCAGTTTTAAATACGAAAATACACGCGAATTACATGTGGTAATTCGCTGCCAACCATACAGGTACAGTCGGTTCGGGATAAAGTGAGCACTCAATAAATCCCTGCTAAATCTATATATTCAGCCAATTCGTATCTTTCCGCGCGTAATAACTAACGACGGGAAATAACTAACCTCTCTGGACACGTCACTTAATGTTTACGCGTGTAAGATGAATTGTGCAGTCGGTAGGAACTTTCATAGTTTGATAAAAAAAAGTTCTTTAATTATATAAAATACAAGTATGTCGATTTCAGTTCATTTTGTTTCAGAAATGTCGTTTTTAAATACAAAGATCCACGGAACTACATGTGGTAATTCGCTGCCAAACATACAAAGAGTAATAAAACTATTGCTAATTTTGAATTACTAGCAGTAATGGCTGGTGAAATTTTTCAAAAGTTAAATCTTTAGTGCTCACTTCATCCCGAACGACCTATACCTATTATTAATGTTGAATTATACGCAATAGAGGCTATTTATATTCTTGAGAGGTTAAATGTTTAGTTCTCACTTGATCCTGGACGACCTTATAGACGTGTGTACTCCACGGTGCGAGGATAGCGGAGTGATAGTTGTGTGTCTTGTTTGCAGGCGATCCTGGCAAGGACACGAGGCTCGTAGGCCTGGTGCGAAGACTGAGGTTGTCCACCCTCGAGGGCATAGAAGAGTACTGGGTGCCTCTCATAGCGCGCTCCGCCCCTGTACTAGTGTCTGCCCTCGTTACACTAGCCGCCTTGACAGACTTCTCCTCCTGGATACTCTGCGCCCTTGTATGGTAAGACTACACTCTTAGACATAGCCAGGGCGCAACAACACAGGTATAAGCCTCAAAAACCAATTAACACAAATAAAATTAAAAATTCACACTGGATCTATATGTCACGGGCTGCTTTTTGATATGTTTTAAAATACATTGCAAAATAATTTTGTATTTAAAAAAATCAATAAAAGAGGTAAAAAAATTCAAAATGTCAGAATTTTTTAAAATACAAAAAACCTTTTGTAAAGGATTTTAAACACATGTTACATTTGCCTGTGACATGTAGTTTCAGTGTGAATGTTTTCACATTATTATGTTTGTTCTTTTTTGCGGCTTATAAGAACAAAACCGTGCAAATGTTGACACTGATCTGTCATTATGGGGAAATATTACAATTATTTCCCATTTGAAATATGAAATGCCATTATAACAATGTTACGAAAGTAAAAACAGTGTCACAGTATAAGTGTACGAAAGAAACCAAACCTCGTATTAATATAAAAATTATTAAGGCAGTAAATTGTTCGGTGAACCGCCCTATTAAAAAAAATAACAGTGAAATATAGACACAATATAAGTGTACGAAACAAACCATACCTCGTACAAAAATAAAAATTACTGAGGTAGTCTGAGACGAAGCTATGATGCAGGTACAGCAACGTGTTCGTGGGCGCGCTGCAACTGGCAGAGTACTACCTGTCTCCAGTGAAGGAGGTGCACGCCCACAAGGCACAGTACCCGACTGCCGGACACCGGCAACGTGACTGGTCCGGCAGCTGCCCTATCTGCTGGGACGACATGCTGCCGTACAGTGCGTGGTCCACCCCCTGCGGACACATCTTCCACGCGGAGTGCCTCAACACGGCGCTGGAGACGACATCCAACACCTGCCCGCTCTGCAGGTGGCCTCTAACTGCCAGGGTCACATCCTCCTCCGAGGACTTCTTCCTCGCGTAGCTATCGTCGTCCGCGTGGTAGACCTGCCATCTGCTCAGCAACTATGTCCTTCCTTGCCTAGCTGCAGGGAAGATCCATCACTCGACGTCTGTGGGGTTGCTGCACGACTGCCAGAGGGAACAAGGCCATCCGCGATTCTCTGGCTGTGTCTCAAATAGCTCAGAGACCACTCTCTCGCACCCTCATGACGTCATAGATTATACTCTCTGCTGTCCTAAATTCGAGGGAGAGTGAGCCAGAGTGAGCGACGATGCTCCCTCGCTGCACCCTCTCGCCCACTCTGCGGGAAGACATCTTTGTTTTCCTTCACATTCAAACCATAACCTAAAAATGGAACTGGAAAACGTTTACTGTTGAGTTTTCTGCGCTCATTTATTTTCCCAGCTTTTCTTTTTTCACGCTAGGTTGCAGTGCTTCGAGGGTGCATCCGAGAGTGGCTGTCTCAATTCGATAGAAGAGTGAACCAGAGTGGGCGAAAGTAAGAGTGTACGCACTCTTTATTTGAGATCCGGCCTCAGGTTATCTTGGCTACCGGGCTGCATCAGCGTGTTCGCGGTTGAAGTAACCGACCGACAAGCGTCTTCCGTTTCACCGGCCTTCGTAGCGTAGTTGGTTAGGCGTCGGTCTACATACAGTCCTGGGTTCGAGTCCAGGCTCGGGCATGGCTGTCCCTTCATCGACTCTCAAGACCTCGTCAGAGGATAGGGATGCCTGTGGAAATGTGTGGGAGATAAGTGAAGCTGACATTATTTTGGACGTCACATCACGGCGAGTATTCAAACTCTTGGTTCTACCAAATGGATTTCTAATCATCAACTTTTGTTACTTATTCTGACAGTGGCTGTTTTCGGATTATAGTGCCCTGAAGGACACTTCGCTCCCTCGCATCCTTGAAAAGTGCGTCACCAAATATGTGGCCATATTTTTATTTGTGTTCGAATCATACTGAGTGCACCCTTCCACACAGCCTTGGCTCGAGGATACGTGGCTCGCATCCTTGCACCCTTGCGATAGTTTGTTTGAATTGACAATTCGGATGGTACGTTTAATCATAAATGCACCCTAACTGATAGCATTAAGGCTTCGAGGATTCAGAGATCCAAGGAATTATCAAACGAATTCGGAAACACCCATAGCTTACGTGCATTCATCTTCGAGAGGTGCATCAGCCCAAATTAACATAACCGCCACGGTATCGGTGCCGTGATGTGATGCCTAAAGATAGGTTCATTATTAAAAACATACAAGTAAGCATAGAACATATGTCATTCGCACAAGAACTATGTTCTATGTTTTTTTACCTACCGTTTCACAATTGCTCATAACAGGCCGTGTGAATGGGAACTGCGACAAAAAATTGTTGTATTGCATTCCTTTTTCTAACGCATAGGACAACAGCCAGTCAGTGTGAAAAATTTTCTGAATATCTACCATGTTGGATTAGCCTCTAAATATATGCACGAAATATTGTTGTTCATGTATAGTAAATTATTCTGTTTTCATATTGTATATTTTAATTCGTAGAGTGTAAAGGCTTTGTTTTAGGTACCGTAACTAGACACGATTGCACTTCATGTTATTTCAGTTGGCCTTCGGACTACTCCATACAACCACATATGTAACAGATTTGTCACAAACATTTCATTTGGTAAAAATTATTCTTAAGAATTCAGTTTTGAATCAATTTCGCACAAGGTTTCTGGTCGTGTGCATGATTGACTGTTATTTTATATAGCTTGTGCTTATGGTATTTAATTGTGAACCCAGATTAAAACGGACTTCAACAACGCCAAAAGTCATCTCCTTACTATTTTTACCTTGACAGCCCGGAAGCCAAAATAGTTCGGTAGCCAATGGTCGGGAAAATCTGCGATCTTATAACAGTTTCTTAGGTCCAAGTGCAAACATTTTGGTCAAAACCGGCGACACTAAGTGGCTTAGAGTGACGGTTAACAATTTTACAAAATACGTTCTTTGAAATTTCCGGACATTAAAGTTGTAAGTGGAAATAATCAAGTTAAGTACACTTTTGTTTAATTTTTATTTTTAAAAAAATATTTGTATTGGACAACTAAATGCAATCGAATGGTCATGGTGATATTTGATAAAGAGATGTTTGACGAAAGATCTTCTGGCGATTCAAGAGACAATATACAGGAAATGTGGGGAAGAAGAAACTCAAGACTGACTCATATTCGGCCTACACTTGACTGGACTTATTTTTCAAGTTCTAACCTACAATCACAGTGACACTGATTCATGCATATGTTTTATCTACCCTGCACTTAATACTTTAAAGTAAAGTGCAGTATGATCAGAGAGAAGAGAAAAATACAGAAGGAGCATTAGCAGTATGTAATGAGGCCAAATCCACTTTGTTTATTCAGTTAGCAATATGGCGGATTTGTTTTGAAGTGCAATCAGCTGTTCTTGTAGATGTATTGAAAAATGAGGTTATGGTTGGACAACCCACAACCGCGGTATACTCGTTGCTATGGTGATAAACAACACTTTTATGTTACCAATATGGCCTCATACCCCACGCCCTGAGACATACATTCCATACGTATGTTTCTCTAATCTCTGAGTATGAAAGTCGCCAACGCATTTGTATGGGACTATTAAGTGGAGACTCTGCTATCCCCTAGCATAATTTTACTAAGTTAAAAATGTGCTAATTTTAACTGTTTTCAAGTTTTAGAAATATGTTTTTACATGCTATTCCACACAAAAAATATTTAATCACCAAAACATTCATAAACATTTTAAAATTTTTTATTAAATAATATTCACACTTTTTAGTGTACAATGCAAACTACCATGTAAATAAGTTTGAAGTAAGCAACAGTTGGATATTTTCAGCGAAAGAAGAAATAAGTAACATACATCTGTGGTAAATCTCATTAAACAATAACAGAATGAAATTTTGAATAGAAAATTGACGATAAAGGTGTCAAAGTTATTGTAAATTCTTTCTCACATGCAGTTTACGATTCGTAAACCTTTCATGTTGACGAATAATCTCTCTTTATTTTTTACTGTGGTAAAATATCAAAAGTTACTTTGCTACGATCACAAAAGTCGTATATCACATAATATACTGGTTAAACCAAGTTTTGAAAATCAGTTTCTCAAGCTGATAAATTTAATTTATTTACTTTGAAATGTATATGCACATTATTTATTAATTTTATTAAAACTTTATAGCCCTTATAATTTAATGCAACGAAATTGTGGTATTCTCGTTATTTTTTTCTCTTTTCAGAAGGGGTTAGGCAAATATCGTATTCAGTGTTCATAACTGTTTTTAGTTAAATTGGATTTGATATCTCCATTGTTTCCTAGCACTTTCTAGAGATCACTTGCAAATTAAATAAAAGTAAAAAGTAGGTATGGTATTATTTAATTTTTTTTTATTCCTGTGATACTTTCATTTCACTTTTGATGTGATTTAACTTTAACGACATTATTTTATTCCCTATTTCGTCATCATTTTTGTGTTCTCTAACATGTATAATATCATACACTCTTTTACACTTCTTCGAAATATAATTTCTGCTTGTTTTGTTCTCTGTTTGTCTTTTGCTGCTAATGTCCAAGTTGCACAGCTACACGTTATACTTTATGTGGTCACAGTTTTATAAAATTTAAACATTCACAGAAAAAAATGTTTTGTGGCAGCTATAACATATTTTGTGGGTATTTACCCTGCAATATTTACTTTGTGGTCCCCACAAAATCATTTTGTTAACCCCACTAAAATATTGTGACAAATAGAAAACAATTTTGCAGGGAAGACTTCTTACAAAATATTTTTTTCTGTGTTGTTTATGTTTCGTTTACATGTCTTTATTAAAGTAATTGAATCTTCAGGGTTTTAAATAATTTATTAATCTGTATAACCATGTTAATTATTTACCTATTATTACCTTCCAGCCACGTAAAAAATAAACCACATATTTGGCATAAATATCCTATCCAAAATATAAATACAACACAATGAAATCTTTGTCCATTAAGATGCACATTTAGTTAACACACACAAACGCAGTGCTCTATATTAACGTGTCTAAGAGCGCTCTCCTACCAAGTTGTTTCGGGTTCAATCCCCAACGAGGTTGGTCACTGGACTTTCGCATGTGGGAATCGTGCGAGAACCCGCTGGTCGGCGGGTTTTCTCGGGGATCTCCCGCTTCCCCCACCCCTTAATTCCAACACTGTTCCATAGTCACCTCATGTCACCCCTCACCAACGCTAAAGACCTAGATGTTAAGTGCTGACCAAAATATCTTCATTTCTTCCCTTAAGAACGCTGCCTATCTTAGTGACCTGGTGAGAAAAAGGGCACGGGTTTTCATGTTAAGTTTTATTATACATGCCACCATTGACTTTGCTGTTCATCTTGATGCTGCCCACATTCGTGTAGTATATTTTATTCGTTTTTTTTATACCTTGAAAATTACGAATAAATAAGTATTTCAAGCCCAAAATCTGTCGAAAATCTTGCTCACGTTATTTTATTACTGTAGCGATATTCTCATTTTCTCAATGCATACTACGAATTTACACGCAAATGGAGTATTGTTAAAAGGGATGGAGCCACACCTAATATAATTTAGTATGCACATTCCTATTCTTGTTCTTTGCTAGGGTTCTGAGGCGTGCAGTGTCCTTAATGTTACACACTAAGCTATACAAATATGTAGAAGTTCAACAGGTTGCCAACATTACATATTTACTTTGTATACTCACTTCTGACAGCTATATAAACAACAACAGAGCAAAGTTACGCAGTGTTTCGAGTTTGGAATGTTTTATGTCTGGCTATTATAATTTATGTTTTACGTCATTTTCCTGATTCACACCAGGCCAATGTTGCAATTATTTTCAATACACACCCTAACCCAATCCTAGCTATCCCCTACCACCTGATGTTCGTAACCATTACAAAAACAAAAAATACTAATTTTTATATGGAAGTCATTCATAGGTTACAGATAGGATTATCGCCCTGTGGAAATTAGTGTTATACATTCCACTTGGTAAAGCAGTTATAAAAGATTTATACTACAGTCCATTCCAATATGCACCATGGGGGACAAGTCTGGTGATCTTGCTGGCCAGGGTGTTTTAAACACCCTGGAGAACTTAACTTTTACTGTGCAACATGAGAGAATTTTAGTTCTGTTCTAATTATGTTGATGTACAAGCGACTAGTGTATTTTGTTGAGTTTTTCCATCGTGTATAGTCATGAAAATTGAAGGACACTTTAGGCTATGGCTTCACACACCATGATCCCAGTAGCAGGGCGGTTTGTCATGTTAATCACTATACACTCTTCTGTTTAACTCCTTGCACTCTGACGACCATCAGTGTATCCTTAATTAACACAGTGCTTCTGCATTCGTCCACAAATGCACTAATTCTCTACCCCGATCAGTTAGTTGTACTCAAATGAAGCGAGAATGGAAATATGCCTAAGCTCTTAAAATGGTTCTTACACTAAAGAAATAATTTATTTAAATTAATTCATTTTGCAGCAAAAAATTGAGAAACATATATCTTGAGTTACTGATTTTTTTAGAATGTATACTATGTAATTTTTTTGTAAAGAGTACGCCATAAAGATTTTCTTGAAATAACTAAGAATTATGACTCTTCAATTTGTTAACATCTAATGTAAACCGTAAATGTATACAGACTATGACTAAATCCATACTGTAAGAAGGGGTGACTTTGAACGCGTGGGGTGAATTTGGGACACTTTAATGCTATTTTTGTTTTCCTTTATTGTCAACTGTGAGTAAATATTAGCTACATATCATGTGGATATTTATTATTCAGAATTTATCACAAGTAAATTTCTTAGTTTACAGCTACCATAAATGCAAAGAATAATAATAATTTTTTGTGACGTCCCAAAGTCACTCCACATTTGCAAATTTACCCCCACGTATGGTGCATTAACGCTGTTACCATAAAGTTTACCAAAAATGTATGGTACTACTGAGCTATTTATTGACAACAATAAAATGTTCTTCTTAACATCAAAATCTGTGAAGCTCGTGGGTTGTTGCCAGGTAGGGCTGCAGTTGCCAAGAGCTGTACAGGGTTGTGCGCTGGTTGACTCTACAGCCACTGACACGCTGATGTGCAGGTGCCCCTTACTACTGAGTGGTCACAACACATCTAGTAGCCAGCAAATATTTCATGGTCGTTGGTCTACGGCGCGTTCATCAGGAGTGTACAGTTCCGACTATCTGCAGCCCCACCTGGCAACAACCCACGAGCCGCAACTGATCAAAATGTATAAAATGAACCTTTTATTTTTTACGTATGCCACTGCTGAAAAATCTCACAGTAAAAGAAAAAGCAAAAGAAGTACATGCAGTACCTGTTGTCAACAAACATATACCGTACGTACTGTTCTGGAAAGTTATATAGTAGTTGTAATTGTCAACAATGTCAACAAAACATACAAAATAAAGTAATGTGTTTCAAAGTTTAGTAATGTGTGTGTGTCTGAAACAATTTGAAACAGTAAGAAAATAGTACTGTGTATTACCAAATGATTTTCTAGTTAAAAAGGTATCAGCCTTAATTTACTGAACATCATAATCATATATAGAAGACTAAATTGAGAACACCTGCCGAAAAAGGTAAATATTTGTAATTACTATTTTTTCCCAAAATTTGATAAAAACTGCAACAAAGCAAACAACTGTCGACATTTTAAAAAGATCATCAAAGCAATAAAGATAAAAATATTGCTATATATGTGCTACATACAAATTACAGACCACGAGGGTTTTAAACACCTTCAATAGTTAAAAAATATTTGCCACCGATTAATAGTTTAAATTGTTCAAATTTATTAGAGACTATTTTTCTGGATCGTCCAATAAAATTACACATTCAGTTGGTTGAATGCTCTGAATTGTGTATGTTGCTCTTAATCCTTTGTCTTTGTATTTTGCATCAGAATTAATTCAGTGTATGTACTACCGGAATGAAGTTCATCAGTTATTTCAGCTGCACAATTTTACTGTTTTATTTTGATGAAAAGGATGAAACAATGAACCGATTTAGGTTTTAAGTACTGTTAACTTGTGTCCAGTCAATTAACTTCTCCAGATTTTTAATGTTACTGCAGTTAAATACTGCTTCAGAGCTACTTCATGAAGAAGTTGTTAATCATATGTAACAGGTTTAATGTCAACATTGCAAGTGATTTTGTATACTGTATGTTGGTTTTATGGTGTTCTAACATTTATACAATCTGTACATTATTTATTTCCTACAGTGCTTAATTTTTTCGTAAAACGCACTATAGGTGTTTAATGAAACTTACGGCAGTTTTGAATAATATTTTCATTTCCGACAGTTGTCTAAAAAAAGTTATCAAAGTAAAATATTTCTCGTTGTTTTGGTAAGCCATGTAGCAATAATTTTGTCTTTGACAAGTTCCATAGCATGTATCTGCTCCAAAGAAAGATTCATAAATGAAATCAAATTAAATATTTTTCTTGAGGAAAAATGTAACCCCTACATAACCTGGGTCCTATAAAGTGATGGTTTACAGAAACATAACAAAACTTTAAAGTAATTGTTTACATAATCATACCAAAACTTCATGATTGCATACTTAATTATTTTCTGAATCGACACCGCATTTCATAATTGATTCTAATTATGTTTAAAGCAGTTATTTCTCAGTATTTGAGGTTTGTAATTAGGTACGCTTGAAAGTAAAATCCAAGTGAAAAAGTTCATAAAATTAATAAAAAAATTGTTCCCCTATATTTAAGTTTGAACTTCCATAGAATTTTAAACAATTTTATTTTTAACCACCGACGCAAAAAGAAGGGGTGTTATAAGTTAAACCTGTGCAGACGTGGATCCAGGGGGCAGCAAACCCCTGCCCCTGCCTTTTGACCTTTTATGTATTTATAGTTTATCATTAAAATATTACAAAATTTTAAATTTCTGTATTAAATTTTTTGTTTAGAAAACACCTTAAAAAGCACAATTTTGCACCTTAAAAACTAAATTTTTTTCCGGGAGAGAACCCGTGGACCTGCCTTCACTTATTTGAATCGGGGTGTGGGCTTAGCAACTTTTAAGGAATGCCACCCCCACCCCCCAAAAAGTAGTGCTCGTTCCGCCACTGAACTTGCGTTTTCTGTATTTCTGTCTGTGGCATCGTAGCTCCTAAACGGTTGAACCGATTTTATTTAGTTTGTTTTTTTGTTTGAAAGGGAACTTGATCGAGAGTATTCTTAGCTATGATTAAAGAAAATCTGTTAAGTCGTTTGAATATCATCAGCTGTTTTCTAGTTGTTGAAGGGATGTGAGTAATATATGGTCAGAGTTTTTTTATTTTAAATTTAAGTTTTACTTGCATCAAGATAATTTGCTGTTGTGTTGTACTATCATGTAAGAGAAAGAGATCTAGTTGTATAGTCTTGACACATTTAAATTGAAAGGAATTGTCTTTGTTCCCTATGACAAACTCCAGCATTGTTAATCAAGTGGCCTAATTGAAAGACTAGTCGTTTCTTGTTGTGTCACTTGGATGTGCTTGTTGGGTAACATTTGAGAAGAGATGGATTTGTGCATTTGTTCCTAATATATTTGTGTTTTTTTTTTTTGTAGTCGAAGGTGGTTTTATATATCAGTGTGATGGAATAGGTTAGCTCTGTAGGACATTAAGATAAAAAATATTTTTGTGACTTCTTGAGTAATGCTAAGTAAAAGCATCGAACTTGTTTGTATGAAAGTATTTTCAATTGTATGGAAACGTGTTAATAAATTATTTTTTCAGTGTTTGTACAGAATGTGTGGTTGTAAATATGATCATTGTAAAGACATCCAGTCATACTGGATTGGAAAAAATTTCAGTTTGTAAGAACGTTTATTATTGCAAAATGTGAAAAATCAATACATTTTACGACCTCTGTCTTCTGTCATTTGTAGCAACTGTGTTGGTCATTCGTGTTGCACCCATAACCAAACTTATTTTGTTACAATTAGTGTAATTTAACGTTATTTTCAACATTTTGATTTTAGCAATACAGCAAAACCTATAAGTTTATGTCAAAAAAGGGGCCTTGTAATGCAACACTGGACACAGTCAGCGCCATCAACGAACAGAAAAGAGTCATGTACACCCTGGAACTGCAATGTCACATTCAGCTTGTCTTTATCAGTAATATTCACAGGCTGTAACACGAGAAGGGAAGAGGGAGAGAATATGAGAGCATACTCTGTTCACGATAATATTGAGCACTGTTAAGAGACCCCCCCCCCCCAAGACTATAATAATGTTAATAATAACATTAATAATAATCGAATCATTTTAATATAGCTCCATATTTTCAGTTCTGTAATTGTCTTCCCAGTTTGATTTCTCTCATGCACCCAAACATTTGAATTTACACGTTCTTCATTACTGTATATGGACGAAGCAGCCATCATTTGGTTTACACAATTTGAAAAATGTATAAAAACATCTAAACATTTACATTTATAAAGGGGCACAGGACTTTGGGATCTTTCTGTAGAAAGATGCTCCAAACATTGCCACTCAGTCTGGTTCATGGCCGTGATTGACAATCTGCAATCGCACAGAGCCCAGTTTTTCGTCATTCGTAAGCAGCTTAAATATTATTTATTAATGATTTATAACAAAACGCTGTCCTCAGTCAAACATTTAACACTGCCAATCAAATGTAACACTTAATGGCCAGCAGAATAACATCAACACTTGAATTTGGAACGGTGAAAAAATATTATCCTTCTAGCACCAAACACGAAAAATTTTGTAACCACTACAAAACAATTTGGTAGGGTCCATAATTACAAAACATTTTGTAGTCACTACAAAACAATTTGGTAGGGTCCATAATTACAAAACATTTTGTGGTCACAACAAAACAATTTGGTAGGGTCCATAATTACAAAACATTTTGTGGTTACCACAAAACAATTTGGTAGGGTCCATAATTACAAAACATTTTGGGGTTACCACAAAACAATTTGGTAGAGTCTATAATTACAAAACATTCTGTGGTCACCACAAAACAATTTGGTAGGGTCCATAGTTACAAAACATTTTGTGGCCACTACAAAACAATTTGTTAGGGTCCAAAATTTGAAAACTTTTTGTGGCCACTCAAAACAGTTTTTTCTGTATATCCGCGACTTTCCTTCTAGGTTACTGGCTGTGGGGCTTTATGTAGAGGTGTCGGTCATTTGACTGTGTAAATTATAAGAATGTTGTTACAACACCACAAAGAAAAAAACGGTTCATTGGTGGCCACAAAAATATTTCAATATAGACCTCATCAAAATGTTTCGTAGTGGTTACAATTTTCCTTTGCAGTCACAACATAACTTTATTGGCTGTAGCAAAAATATTTTGTGGTCTCCACAAAACCATTTGGTGAGGAATATTTTGCGGTGACCAATAAGCCTCTTTTTTCAGTGCACGTATGTACGATTTCCTAGAAGAACCATAAGGCGCTGAAAGCTAAAATCATCCAATCAGAGACATTGAAACAGAGCTGTTAATGTGCACACAAGACACTGATAGGCCCTAAGAGTTGGTACAAAATTCTTTTCACCAAAATTATGTGGCTCTACAAATTCATCACCTAATATAAAATAATTGTTTTTTTTTGTATTAATCCATTTGTTGACTGAAAATATTAAAATAAGCAATAGGGTAAACCTACCCAACTTCGTGATACTATAAATTCGAACTTCAGAAATATGTTAAACATTTTCATTGTGGCATTGATCATTGGTCAATTATTGTAGAAACGACGCATGCCTGCTCTCTGTTGATAACCTAGCGAACTCTGAATACAGATGCTTCCCACTTGTGTGGAGCTCGCAACGTGGTTTAAAACGATATTAAGTGGGGGGGGGGGGTTGTTAGACAATTTTATAGTATTTTCAGTTTTTGAGCGATAACATTTATTCAAGTTGTATCATCAAATTTTTTCTCTTTAACAAAGCATAGGATATATTCATGGTAAACTTCATGACATAAATAAAAATGGAATCAGTCATTAATTTGTCATGCAGAATCATTGCAAATTAACTTTCAAGAATTCTCTCACGATTATTTTGTATGACCAATTAATGAAAGACTCCGTTATTATTTATGTCAAGCATTTTACGAAGAATGTATTTATTGCTCTGTTGAAGAAAAATTTTTAATCATACTATTTGAATAAATGTTATGGCTTAAAAACTGAAAATACAATAAAATTGTATAACACTCTCCCTTAAGGTATATCACCATATATGGTCATGTTACTATAAACTTTGTACAGTTCCTGTAAAAATTACGTTCAAGTAGGTTGATTAGTTTCCCGAGAAAACAAAACACACGCGAATACTTATGTGAGAACTGCCCTAAACTAAAGGACTTCTGTCTAGTGTTGTATAGCCGGGCAAGATTGGTGTTGATTGCAGCAGTTTAGGTACAAATGTCTGAACTGCGTGTTTCTCGTGCCTGCGGCTGACGTGTGACCCGGATCCTACTACAAAGTACTGGTTGTGACGCCACTGGGAATATCATTAGTGGTTAGTGAAGGCAGCGTCCGAGCCCGCAGTGGCGCCAGGCTCTGGATAAGCAGGGAGACAGTCTGAAACAGTCACAATTTGTATAGTATTACTGGCTCTGTATCCAGTATTTAATTCCGTCTGGCATTAGCGTTCCTTTCGGCTTGAAATTTGTGAACGAAGGGACATGAACGACTTCTGTGCTGAGGAGAAACTTGTACTTGCTATGTTCCTATAATTAAATATAACAGGGTATTACGCTCAACAACACTAAACTATGTAATCTTCCGAAGTGTTGTAGGACAATATTTCGTTAAATTGTATTAAATGAAAAATGCACCACGCCACGTTTTTAAAACAGAACAGAAAGTAACAAATTATTTCTCCTCTGCAAATTCATGTTATGATTAAAACGAAAAACGTATGCAAGTCTTTTCATTGGATAAATTATTTTGTACGTTTACTTTGTTCATTTTAAAATCGAGATATATTTTTAAAATGGTTCTTAATTATTAATTTATTTTTGCTTTTTGTACCGTGTATGTGAAATTGTGCAATAATGCGTTTAAAATTCATAGCACATCAAAATTACTATTTTTATTTTTTAAATATTTGTTCTAATGGTTCCGTCTTGTCTCATTGTCATCCTTTCGTGAACTATGTTAAGGTTTCAAGTTTGTATCATCGGAAAGTTGTATTAACGTGACATAAAAAATTATATATTTTTTGTTAATAACTTACTTTTAAATTGTCTTTCCATTATGTCGTCCGGTTCTGAGCAAAATTTAAGTTCCAGGTACATAGGTCATTGAGAAGTTTGTTCAAAATATATTGCAAAATTTGTAGAGAACAGACGAACAGACAGGCAAGAAAGCAAGTAATAAAACCTTATATGAATACACTGTTAATTGTTACCGAACATTTCATTGTTATCGAACAACCAAACTGCTAAGAAAGTGAGTGAATAAAAACGTTTCTAAACACAGCTTTAGCAACCGTTAAACTAAAGATTATCGCCTGCGACATTGCACTTTGTTCCTCATACAGATCAGATTGATACGCATACAGATCTTCCACAGAACATATTGCTATATCGTAAGGTTTACAACATAGACTGTATCATAAATATACTTTTCTACTCCATAGCAGATGGTTTATTCTACGTTTCCTTTACAGAACAGTAGGTTTAATACACGTTGGTTGTTAGATCTGCAGATCTATAAAACTAATTTTTGGGAGGCAATATCCACTTTTGCAACTGTATTCCTACATATTGTTGGACTCTATTATGGCGCACAAAAACAACTCGTTTCCATTACAACCAATAGGAACACTGAAATATTTCCAATATTCAAACCTGATTACCGTCCCAATTTTATCATAATAACTTAATAGTTCCTACGAAAGTAATGTTTCGTAACTGAAGTTCTGAATCAGCTTACAAAATCAAAAAATTAAAGTTATAAAGACTAATGCAGCATTACCAACCCACGATTCCTAATGTAGAACCGCAAAATGAAACGTATCACCTTAGCGACATCAGCCACACAGTTATATGGCGAGTTCACACACAACAATACGACGTAACTTTCAAACATATACTCTGCACGAGAGTACGCTGTCCATCTCGTCTAAAACCAATCCAATGAATTTTTTTAAAATCAAACACATCGGACGAAAGCACTGAAATATGCATAGGTCAGCAGCTATAATATAAGGTGGAGTGTCAGATGCTTTTCTTTAATTTTAAGTTTTCGAACCATAACATTTATTCAAGATGTCCTATAAAAATATTCTCTTTGACGAGACATAGGACATTATTCTTGACATACTCGACATAAATAATAATGGAATCTTTTATGAATTTGACATGCAGAAGCATTAAATGATAATTACAGGTTAAGTTTCAAGAATGATTGTAAGTCCAATATAAGATCGACACGTAACTCTATAGTGATCTCCAAAATACATAACAAATATTTTCTATGCCTTTACGTTGCCACATTTACCAATAACATTTTAGAACATAAGTTATTGCAGAAAATATATAAATTTAATTTAGCATCTATCTCTTGCCATAAGATTTTGCTTCGGTTGAAGGTATCACAATACAGGTACGTGTTTTTTTTTTTTTTTTTTTTAATTATGTTTTCTCCCGGCTACCCGTTTCACCATGGCATTCTGGAAGATTCTCATGCGAGATAAATGCAGAGAACATTCTACCCGTATAAGCATTCCGCAGCTACCCCATCCCCACCTCACGTCATCCTCCCTGGGGACGTGCAAATAACGCGTTATTCTCTTACAACAGTGTGGACTGTAAGTTACTATGTGTTCATCTAACTTCTGTTGTTGGCTGACAGTTTGTGTGGCACGCTTGAAGAACTGACTTCAATCAATGTAATAAGGTCAACTGCGAAATACCCACTATCATGTAATGGGACACAAAGGAAGGTCCGAAGTCTATAAGTAGAGACCGGAAAAATTCGCGGGTTCACTGACATGTAGGTTAGCCTACAACTAAAAAAAATTAAAGTAATAAATAATTAACAAAATTTTTAAAAAGTTTTTAAGTACAAACATTTTTTTGTTAAGGGTTTCTGTATGCTTCAAGCCGTAGACCGTGACACGTAGAGTTGATGTGATTTTTTTTTCAATTTCATTATGTTTACTGGTTTTCAAGTTTCGTATGAAGTAAAAATATGCAAATTTTGACTTTGAACCAACATTATGAAAAAACTGGCTGAGCTAATTTTTTTCCTTAAGAGGAAATTGTACTCTCAAGTAATGTCAGCTAATAAACAGCTGTTACCTGCTTGAATGCACTCTCGTTCTTGAAGACTACCCTACATGTCACTGAACCCGTGAGTTTTTCTCGTCTCTAGTTATAGTGTAATATTATAAGGCCACAAATGTGTGTTTTTAAAGCTAGTGGTGTCTCGGCAATGACATTACACACTCATTGTTTGTGTTTTGTTCCTTTCTTTAAGAAAACGGTTAAAACGCTCACTGGTATTTACACGAATATAAATGTCAATACGGAAAAGAAAAAAGGAATTATCCTAGAGGATAGTGTTTGCCGTCTTAGTGCAATCACATTTTGCCAACATGATGCATTTATGTTGAAGTGTTAATAGTGACGTATATTATAATTTTGATTTCAGCGCAAAACGTTACACCCTAAGAAATGCATTCAATTGGCAAACCTTTTTTCAAATATGTAGCAAAAATGTTTTTAGAATTGCTGCTATTCTCTACATTGACATTATTTTTTTTTTCATAGCCCAATATACAGACTCACGAGTTTGCCACGAAAAAATGTTGGCATATTTTTGTTGCAATATCTTACGTCCACAACGGTAGCTATGCTTCATGGTTATTGGCGGCGTGTCTTTGTTCAGACACATCTCACATTTTACTGCGCCAATCATAATAAGATTCTTGCGATACCATACATAAGTTATTTACCAGTAGAAGCACAGGCTAGATAGTAATACAGACGTCAAATGACGTGGCGGCTCGCTTGATACGGGCGAGCTTAGCCTCTTATTGGCTGCCCGAGGTTGTTGTTGATACCAGCCCCGTGTATGTTTGGCTCCTGCATGTTACGGCAGGTCTCATATTGGCCGGCTAGCAGGGCAGCCACCTTATACTGATTGGCGGTAGGCGTCTCCGCCATGTTGCTGGCCAGGGAAGCCATTTTGCTGGCGTGTGTGACTGAGTTCGCAGTCCTACCGGCTGTTTCACTTCTGTATTCCTAAATATTCTGTGATAGAGCTCCAAAGTGACGAGAATTAAAAACCACCCAATCAGTGACCACGAATCAGAACTGCAGGTGCGCACGTTAAGTCATTGTTTACTGAAATCAGTGGGTCTAAACATCCGATCACTGGCCATGAAGCAGACCTTCAGCAGTGCACGTATGGCATTGAAACTAAATGGTCGAGAAATATTTTCGCCCCAAACTCATAACTATCAATTAAACCTTTTCAGCGTTATTTTATGTATCACACCCTCATTAATTAAAACGAGGTGTATGGATTCAGTATTGTAAGAAAATTTATATATCCTTATACACTGCAGTGCATTTCAAGCACGGACCAGGCAGTCGCCTCAATCATCCAAAGTTTCCGCTCCACATTCAAATGTCCATAATGATTATTCAACTAAAAGCACGCCTTACACAATTTCCAGAAAAACAATGCTTTTCTGGTGTCGGCACCGATGTATGCATATCCGTTGCATTTCCGTCCATGATTTATCAAACATTATTATTATTTTTCAATATTTTACCCTCCAATTGTGTACCCATATTAAATACAGATAACATAGTTAATAATGGAGTTACAACTGAAATGTTCATATCACTTTGCAGCCTATAGTCAGGAGTTTATTTATGGAAAACAACATTGGGCTTATGTCCACCATTCACATATTGACAGTGACGAATGCGTAGCACTACATGTTGCATGACATGCGACAAGATTTCTTGTGAAATTTCACGGATTGCCGTGCGAATGTTGTCTTTGAGGGTGGCAAGTGTCCGTGGTTTATTCCTGTAGACACAGTTCTTGAGAAAACCCCACAGAAAGATCAGGGGCGGTAAGATCTGGTGACCTCGGCGGCCAGCTAACGTCTCCATTACGAGACATGACCCGACCTGGAAACGTCTCCTGAAGAAGTGTAATGGTCAGCCGAGCGGTATGACTCGTTGCACGGTCTTACTGAAACCAGATCTCGTCATTTTCCATAGCCAATAATGGTCTGAGAAACGTGCTCAACATCTCACGGTAACGTTCACCATTCTCAGTGACAGCAATCCCGTCTACGTTTTCAAAAAAGAAAGGGCCGAACACACGATGCGCCATTATACCACACCTCACAGTAACACGTTGATCGTAGAGGGGTCTTTCATGGATCTTTTCTGGCTATTCGGTTGCCAAATTGTGGCAGTTCTGTTTATTGACAAAGCCACTGATGTCAAAATGGGCTTCATTACAAATTAGAAGTTTCGTGTGGAAATTGGGTTCTTCCGCCAGTTGGAGAAATTAATTTGCAAACTGCAGTCGTTTGGGCAGGTCGGTATGAAATAATATTTGGACTATTTGGATTTTGTATGGATATGTGTGTAAGTCAGCAATTAAGATTCTGTGTAACAAGGATTTGGATACGCCAAGTTCTTGAGAACGACGACGAAGTGATTTCTGGGGACTGTTTGCCACTGCTGTGAGGGCATTGTCAATATTAACTGCGTTCCGCGAAGATTTTGGATGTCCACTTCTGGGTCTAACAGCAACATTTCCATTATCTCGGAACTGTTGCACCCATCTTCTTATGACGTGTTTTGATGGTGCGGTGCGAACATTAAATTGTCGTTTGTACTCCGCTCAGCTTGAACAACACTATGTCCATGCGTGAAGTAAAGTTCAACTATGGACGCTCGTTCTTTCGGGCTCTACCTACTCATGATCAATCTCCAATATCACAGCATCAATCTGCTACAAACAAATCATTTATAACTAATATGGTTTCCGTTTTATTTGTATTTCAAATGGGTACAATACTTTTGGGACATCCTGTATTACTCTACGTTAAATATAAGATTTGCTCGTGATTAGTGCATTTCACTCTGCCTGGTAAATGTTAGTACAAAGGTTCTTAAACATGAATACTACACTCACTCCAAAATTAATTCCATGTAATTATTAAATTCGTATCACTTAGTTCAACTAATCATGTAATTAAAGAAAAAATTCCGCGATGATAACGGATACCCTTTTTATCTGTCGTCATATCTCAGGATTCGATTTGTTTTTAATCTGTTCGTGTCATTTATCAACATACAAACACGAAGACTCACTATTTATTTGCCCGTGTAATCGAGTGTAAAAGTCACTTCTAACGAATATAATCGTTAATTATACTTCCTGTTCGGTGTTTCCATGACTTAAATCACTAAATGGAACGCCCTTGCTTACGAAGGAAATTACGCCTGTCGTTGTCGAGCTCAATTAACCTTCGTGTTGAGAACAATACGGGCATAATTACAACTACGGGAGAGCTTCCTTCACATGACCTTGTAAGTTTGCTACTATGAGTTTAGGTCGCTACTGAGCACAAAATGTCTTAGTTGCTGAGAAATTAAATCAGGAACCTGTTCTTAGAATATCTAAGAAATAAACGTAAATACCCTGTCTTAATAAAGGTCACCGAAGTGCTCATTAAAATCGTCACATTAGCAATTTAATTTTTAATCGATTCATGTGACATAAGCATACACGGCTCACTATTACCCCCACCACATGACAGAGTGAAAGTTGGTATAATAAAGAATCACGTTCAGACACAGACTAGATAGAAATACAGATGTGAAGCGCGTGACTGAGTGAGAGAATTTGGTCAGCACTTAACATCGTGGCCTGAAGCGCTGGGGGGGGGGGGGGTGATGCGAGGTGAGGATGGATCAGTGCCGGAATGAAAGGGCGGGAGATCCCCGAGAAATCCGTCGACCAACGGCATCGTCCGGCACGATTCCCACATGCGAAAATCCTGGGTCTGACCCCGCCGGGAATCGAACTCGGATCGCTTCGGTGGGAGGCGAGATGTCTGACCCCTCGGCCACTGCGGCTTCCAGAATTTGGTGAGGGTGAACTTAGCCTCTTATTGGCTGCCCGAGTCTGTTCATGCCAGCCCCGTGTCTGTTTGGCTCCTGCATGTAACGACAGGTTTCCTATTGACCTGACTACTGGCAAACAGGACAGCCACCTTACGCTGATTGGCGGTAGGCGCTTTCCGATATGTTGCTGGCCAGCGAAGTCATTTCGCTGGCGTGTGTGACTGAGTTCGCCTCTGTATTCCTCAATATTCTGTGATAATGTGTGCCGTGTTTGCGGAGTGCCATGTCGAAGACTGCAGGTGACGGTTATGACTATGCATGTTTTAGTCAGAAAGTTTAAACACCTGGTCCTCATCTCAGTAAATGTAGCAGGTAATAACGACTGCAGTAAAATATATATGTGACTGGCTTGAACAGTCATTTGGAAATTCCTCGCTACAGTTTTCACAGTAGGCCTACTCGTAACTTGAAGCGCCGGAGGGTCACAAAGAAAGCCAGCATTGACCATACAAAGTGACATCGGCAAAACTAGCTATTGGTAGCTGCAGGTAGAAAGTTCGAAACTACAGGAGAAGTGAAGAGATTATGGCCAGCGACATACAACTATGTCTTTAGCGCTGGTGACGGGCGACATGAGGAATGGTGCAGTGCCGGAATGAGAAGAGTGGAAGAAACGGAAGACCCGCGAGGAAACTTGCCAACCAACATCATCGTCCACGTCCGGCAAGATTCCTCCGGGAATTGAACCCACATCACCTTGGCCGGCGGCGCAATACCACTTGTGGTTTGAGGCACATTACACAAGTTAAATCTGACTTGAAGCTGTATAGTTTTTCTTATATGTACATCGGTGGAACACACAAATTTGGAGATACCCACGAAAAAAAAAAAACTAACATAATGTATTTGTAGAGATAGGTAAATTTCGCGAATTCAGTGAACTGCATATTGGAATACATCGTCCTATGCAAACTCAAGCGCCGACGATGTGTCCACTAGCGGCTACTCAGTGAAACAGCAAACAATGAACGAATAGACGGGGCTTGAATATGCATTGTACAATGTATTATATATAGCCTGTGGGTCATTGAATTCGCGAAATTTTCCTATCCCTAATTATTAGTGATCACTAATTTTCACTAAAAGATTATTGCCTAACTTTGTTTCAATTCCTTACGTGGACACCTGCAGCTTTGCCTAGATGTCAGTGATTGGCTGAACTATCAGTGCCTTGACGTCCTGTTCGCTAACCTCAGACGTGTGACGCAGTAGTAACCTTGATATGATTGGTGATGTCAAACAAGTGCCACTTTTCAACATAAACACGCTGCCGATAGCACCGAAGCAGAGCTGCAGATGTTCACATAACACATTGAAACAACAGAGTAAAAAAAATGTTGTACTTTTACAAAAAGGTTTTTTTGGAAACCTGTTTCTAAAAAAACTTTTCGTAACACGACAAAAATGTTTTGCGTAATTTACAAATAAACTTATACTTTTACAAATTTCTTTGTATATTTACAAACATTTCTGTAAATCTACAAACAATTTTTTTTTTACTGTGAAAGTAGAGCAAAAATCTCTTCGCGAAAATCATGGGTCCCTACACTTAATTTCCCAAGGAAATTAATTTTTTTTTGTTTCTACAAAATCTTCCAATGTTATACTTGGTCGCAGAACGGAGCAGTTTCGATGTTCGTAAGATTTCGTTACAGTTTATAGCACGACAATAGATCACAATCTATGTAGTAGTTTGTTCGCCCAAATGACAACTTATCGCAATACGAAAGTTGCATTACTGAAGACACATCAACATTATTGATAGCCTATTTCATGCTCTGAATGTTACTATACATCAACTTTTTAATTTTATTTTGGAACACTACTACGTCTCTGACAACACAGGTCCTTGGTACAGGTGCGCGGTATTTATTGTTTCTTATCTTCCAACAAATGCCAGATAGTGTGGAAGTTATTTAGTATCTAACAATGCAGAAAGATGTAATATTCTAACATTCAGAGCTTGATATGTAAAAACAATTAATATGATTTCAGGAGTGCTTCTAGTGGTGAAAATATTGTTGCCGTGTCCAAACTCCCAATGTGTGCTCACTCTCAGTGTACACTCTCCCTCTCGCTCACTTTATACGAATTCGAACGTCCACTCTCGCACTATGCACTCAGAACACTGCATTCTATCGGCAGGAGTTGTAAATATACACATAAATGACTAATACTGTAAACGAATTAATTTAGGTACGTCATAAAGCTAAATAAACGCAAAACATTGAACGAATGTACTGCTGATGAAATTACACGATGTATTAATGCCAATAAGGACATCAAAATGCTTAAAAACAATGTATGTTCTAAAATTTATCATTTTATTTGGCATCAGTATTTTTCTGTATGTTACGTGTTTTCGATCCTCAAATAGTTTCAATAAATTTTTGATATTTTTTACATAAATTGCACAATGTTTACAAAGTTTTTTTTAAACTTTATCTAATGTGTGGCTGTATAGTTTACATTCCAGGCCACGAAAATAAACGGGATCAGAAATCGAAATTTTAAAGTAAACTAGCTGCACTCGCGTCTTCGTTCGCGTAATTTTCTATTTTGGGACCTCCGTTCTGATCCAACCTGTTCCCTGGTAATTTTCACACTGTTTCCCGGTGATATTCACCCTGTTCCCGGTCATTTTTGTCGTCAGATGCCTTCGCGATTGCATGCACAACGAAGTTTCACTGTATTCGGACGAATGGTATGTACACCAATTTTCGTGATGATAGGTTGAACGGTATGGAAGTTACTGCGCTGCAGAGACATCTAGTGGAGAATTATAGCAAAATGAGTATCGCGAAAATATTCTCCGTGTTCAACTATCCATGTATACAAATTTTCATGACAATTGGTTGAACGGTATAGAAAGTTATAGGCTGCAGCACCCTCAAGCAGCGACTTTTTTTTTCGGGATATAAGGTACCCTCGTCCCTTTCTGTACCGTTGACAATGTGTGTACAATATTTCATGATGATGGGTTGAGTAGTTAAGGCATGAAAGCTTAACAAACAAACTAACTCACATTCGCATTAATAATATTAGTTAGGATAAGTAAGGCGATAAATAATATTTTACAAATCACATTTTCAGGGATGTTTTGTTTTCGGTTTTATATTGAAACTAGCTGTCCGGCTGCGGCTTTGCCCGCGTGAAATTTTGTAATGTAAACTGTATCTCTAGATAAAATATGTGATGAAGGCATTTAACAGCTAGCGTACTCAATAGCAGTGGACTATAAATTGTCTTAGCTCAGTGTAAAGAGCACGCGCAATATGCTCGTATGATGTCATAGTAATTCCCATCGCAAAGTCTTGCACGGGATACGAACCCGTAACCCCACCCCTCCCACACCACAAACTTTATACAATACCTGAGTGAATGCTTAAATGTAGGCCGTGATAATTATTTCGTATGTATAGGCTACAGTCCAAAGAGGTTTTATTTATGAGTAGGTTGGCAAAAAGAAACAACAGTTGAATTATTTCTCCATGATCATTCTCTTTTTCGGGAGACTGTAACATTTTACTGCTTTTCACATCCTTAATTTTCGAATTTCATAAATCCTGAATTTTATTTGTAGATATTTACATAAGCTTCATTCTTATCAAAAAATCATCTCGTCGATATCTCAACTGGTATAAGCGGTAGTGACGATTATTTGAAAACACATTCAATTATTTTTAACAGCTTTAAAGGACGAATTCCGAAAGATCCTGAAATTATTTTCTTTGTATTTACGTAATATTAATTCTAAAGCAAAAACTATTTCAATATTTCCACTGGTTTAGGAGATAAGTGGTATTAATTAAAAATAAGTTACAATTATTAAAGAGCTTTCAAGGACGAATTTCGAAAAATTCGACAATTGCTTTTTATATATTTACTTAAGCATCATTTTAAAGGAAAAATCACCTCACTATCTGAAATGGTTTAGGAGAAATTACGGATTAATTAAAAACACATTTTACGGCTTTTCACCCCCTTAATTATCGAATTTTGAAAAATCCTTTCTTAGTGCTCACCTACGACCCATGAAGAACTCCTGTGTGAAATTTAGTGCCTTCAGACCCATTGGTTTGAGTTATGCGTTGTCGCTGTAAGGATTTTATTATAATAAATACAATACATTTTAATGCAGAAAACAGTTCTTATCTGCTTTGATGTACGTTTAAAATACAAGAATGAAAAGTAAAAAATAATGACAACAAGTAAAAATAATACTCAGTAAAGTATAGATAAGTTGGGTTAACTTTAAAACAATATGGCTGTCACAGAGGGTTAGGAGGATATACACTCTCTGACGTCAAAAGCGTGCGAGAGAGCATTCTCTCTGCCAGTTTGGACACAGCATGTAAATTTAAGATGGCCATGTACTACTGCCCTTAATACATACGTGGGCCTTCATCAATCCTTAAAAGTAACGAATAGTGCCTGCGTTACGCTCACTGCTGTCTGCTGTAGTTAAACCCGGGTACCTGTATGTATCTATATAACTCGTCTCCGCTAGTCCAGACTTTCTCTTCAAAGTCTTTCCCAATGAAATAATGCAGCATTACGAGTCCGACTTGCACGACGTTGTACAAGGGAGAGGAACAAGAAAGTTAAACACGTGCGGCATTTCCACATGAGCGTTCTGATTTAATTACGACTCTCGAGTCAAAATAAATAGCTCTGCATTATTTCGTGGTTACAACTTCGCCCACGTCAGTACAGCGCGTCACAAAATTTGCTCGTATTTGTGATCACTTGGGACCCTGTTTTTTCGCGAAAAGAATTTTGCCCCAGTTTGTTTCAGTGCCTTACGTACACATCTGCAATTCTGCTTCATGGTTATTGGCAGCGTGTCTGTGTGTAGAGCCGTATCTCATTTGACTGAGCCAATTACACTAACATTCCTGCAACACCACACGTCTGTGGATTTGCCGGTAGAATCCCAAGGGTCGTGACAGTTAAAATATTCAATCACTGACCACGAAGCAGAACTGCAGGTGCGCACGTAAGACACGGAAACAAAGTGAGGCAAAAATCTTTCGCGAAAACTACCGGGCCATAGTCATATCACATACACACGGTTAGTACATTTTGAAGTGCAACAGCGTGGAAAAAATATTTTATATTATCTTTCTAGGAAGGCTTCGAATTAATAAGCTTGGTGGTTGAACAGTGACGTTCCGTACCACTCCGAATTGTGTTTTAGTCAGACACTGGCGCAGCGGCCATATATGGAATAGTTTCATACAAACGTATTACCCGGCACGTTTCAACACATTTGAAGCTCGTGGTTGACGGTGCCCTTAACACTCTTTGGAAATGTTATCGTTATCGGTCAAGGTTATTTCCTGCACTACACACACACACTCTCTCTCTCTCTCTCTCACACACATATGTATGTATATGTGTATGTATAGCCACGATTTTATAGTGAAAAGATTTTTGCAACATTTAGTTTCGATGCGTCATGTGCACGTCTACAGGTCTGTTACATCGCCTGTAATTGGATAATTTTACTCTCACTTGCCTTGGCAAATTACAGACGTAAGGAGTCACAATAATCTTATTCTGATTGGTGCAGTCAAATGAGAAACGTGTCTGAACAAAGACACTCTGCCAATAACCATGAAGCAAAGCTACCGATGTGCACGAGAGACACTGAAACAAAGTGGGGCAAAAATCTTTTCGCGACAAAATCGTGGCCCTGGTGATCTTTGAAAGAGTTGTACAATGAGAGTGCATGGCTGAATGTAGTTTTTTTTGACAAACTTCATTAAGATGCATATGTCTGTCAACAAAAACTAAAGAGATTTAAAACAACATAAATACACTACGCTTACTTACGTTTTCCTTTTCTCTTTCATTTCTTTAACAGACATCCACATCAAACTGGAGTACGTTCAAAAAATACATTCAGTGACACTCTTTGTCTAATGCAATCTGTGCGATGTTCATTTTAAAATTATCCTTCTGCTGAGTGTTATATACAGTTCCCGATGGAAATAATCTCAAAGCTGTTTGATATAACTACGAACACTTAGGTTTTGGTGAAAATAATTGTGTACCTTCTTATTTCAGTGACTTACGAACATCTGTAGCTGTGCTTCATAATAATTGATGGAATGTATTATTGCACAGACGAGGCTCATTTGACTGTGCCAACAGGAACAAGGTTACTGCGGCACCACACGTCTGTAATTGGCGGGTAGAACCCTAGACACTGAGAGTTAAAAACAGCCAATCACTGACCTTGGAGAAGAGCTGCGTATGTGCACATGAAGCATTGTAACAAGCTAACGCAAAATTATTTTCACAAAAAATAAAAAAACACAGACTCTAGTGTTAACATGACTACTACTTAGTTTATACACATATTATAAAATATCTGTTTTTGTCCATTTACATCTTTTTCCATATTGGGAATCTGGTTCTATATTTGTGTCTTTCTTCTGTGTCTGTGTGTTGTGACGATAGTCTACTTAATTCTATCTCTAGAATTCTTTGTTGTCTATAGTAACAATTATTTAGAAAAAAAAAGACAGAATTCCTCTAGGATTGCTTTTTTTTTCTGTTTTTGTGTGCGTTTGTATTTGTTTTTTTTTTCCCTGTTAGTTTTTCGTTCTTTGTCATCCAACACAGGTTTGATCAGCAAAACATGAGCAATGGCGTATGTCGACAAACCAATAAATTCTATTTGTAAACTCCCATTGCAACAAACATTTAAAAATATCATATTATAAAATAGTTCTTACTTGCAATGGCGGCTCTAGGTTTGTTGCGAGGGAGGGCACAAGCATCAGAGAACTGTATAGTGTTATGCGCTAAATGCTACAGCCACTGACTCGCTGGTATGTAGGTGCCGCTTATTACTGACTGCTCACAACACAATAAGTAGCCAGTACATATTTCATGGTCTTTGGTATACGACGGCGCGTTCACACGAGTGCACAGTTCCCTGCAACTTGTGCCCTCCCTGCCAACAACCCTCGAGCCACCACTGTGTATATGCAGCATATCTAAATAACAATCAATTTAGGATTGAATAAGTTAACCAAGGGGGGGATGTTTTCGAAGCCACTGTAACATAATACTTAGTGGCATGCAATGCTATAAAAACTTTATTCTACACACAGTTTTAAACTTTCCGATGAATTATTGGACCAAATGCCTAGTCCGTTAATAACCTGCCTTTTCACTTTTTTATGATAGGATCTACTCGAAATACGCATACGGCGTTATCTTAAAAAAAAAAAAAAAAAAAAAACACTCACACACTTCACGTGATACATTAATCCAGACATTAAAGACATTTGCTAACTTCAAAACATATTTTCGAACACGACCTGCAAATACGCATGTGTAGAAACATCAATAAGTAGAGATCTGAAAATACATGTTTAAGCTAGATTTCAAACAGATGTAACTTCCTGTTCACCCACGCAATTGGCTCTGGATTTATTTTACATTTCTTAGATGGCACAGAGTCTATAATTAGGAAACATTTCTTGCTCGTACCAATTTTGGCGCTATAGCACTGCCAATAAGCAAGAATCAGGTGTGACAATTGAGGTTTACCTTTAAAGAGTCAGTGTTTTTGTTTATTTCTCAGGGTTATGTTTCTTTCCAAATTTTTGTTTTATCTATGTCAGGCTGCTTTATCTATGCCGAGGGTTATTATTTAGTGAGAAGAAAATAATATGTTCAAGTAAAGGAGTAACTTGTAACTTGTTTTAACTGGGTTGTTATGTTGTTGGAATTAAAGTGAAATTGTAGTTTTTTAAAACTTTTCCTTATTTTCATCATAAAGTGCATTGTGGGAAGATTGGACGTCGGGGAAGAGAATCTAGACCAGATAAGTGAATTGCGAAGTTTCTTATTGTTTCTCTAACAACCATACGTCAGCATCTCGTGTACCTAACTAAAACATATCAGCCTACATTAAACTTTATCCCACGGATACCCTGACAGAGAGAGTCTTCTTGCTAGATGGGACCGAGTTACAGCCGTGGCATTTTAATTTATACATGCATTGGAGATGTTTGCAGTTTTCCTTAGTAAACAAGAGCAGAAACGTTTCACAGGGCTGCAGATGTGCACGTAACTCACTGAAACAAAATGGGGAAAAATTATTTTCACGGAAATTCGTGGCCCTGTAAATAAGGCAAATTCTAACAACAAAAGCGAAACGAAATTATATTTGCTTGCTGTAACTTGAGCCCAACAGAAAACGCACGTTTTTTATATGTTATCGTGTATGTGGCATTACTGGTACTTGGTCATATATACAACTACAGCTGTAAAGTTACGTAATTTTTTAGTTGGGAGATTACAGGACGTCGTAGTAAAGTGTTTTACTGTATGTTGTAACGTGAGAGACGATATCGTTCAACGCCTTATGGGTCAGTTATGACTTCGTTGATAGATATTAATTTTCTTTTCAACCCCGTTTGAGGTAAGTTTATTAATAATTAGCTATAATTAGCGTAGCAATCGGCAGTGAAGGTTGGTCTGTGAACACCTGGGTGGATCATACCAATTCCCTACTTATTGTGCGATGGTTCCATCAAGAAAGTAAAAATTTTTTCCAGATAGCATATTTTAACCTGAAGTGTGTAATACAAATCACTTTGGATGCCTGCCAGTGGTTGTCACACTGACAGTTTCTACATAAAGAGTGCACGTAAATTCAACAAAATGGTGCGGTGGGTTAGACCCAAGGATTCTTATTGTCTTTAGACTATCGATTGCTGAACAAATTATTAATGTTTATGTAGTAGTCTTCTATTATAATTTCGAAAACAAAAATAAAAATTTTGTTACCTTAGCTCTGGGCAATATTAACACAAAAGTATGTCTTGATTACTTCGCTTGCGTAAATATTCGTTTGATTACATTTTGATTTGAATTTATTTGCTTGGAATAAAAAAAGTAAATTAAAGGCAATACTAAGATATTAATTACAGTTGACATTTATTGTGTTATATTTTTATGTTATACGTTTCCTGATTAGTAAATTGAAGATGAACAGTTTTCTCAATTACTCTGTGTAATTGTTGAGATAAACTTGAACATCGAATCATAAAAAAACAGAAGATTTTTCAACGTCATTTGTTCGATACAGGACATTCAAAGGAAACAACTCAAGTAAACTAGACGTAATTCAACACTTTATACGTATTAATATTATATAAATCTCCCACTAAGCTCATTCTGAAATTTAACCTACAATTATCTTGCAATGATTCTGCATGACAAAACAATTAAAGATTCCATTATTATTTATGACATGCAGTTTACCAAGAACATATCCTGTGCTTTTGCCGAGAGAAAGTGTTGATAATACCATTTGAATAAATGTTACTGTTCAAAAATTTAAAATACAATAAAATAGTCTAAGACTCCCTCTTAAGGGGGCCGCCTACCCAACGCTTCAAATGCGCTGCAGTGTGTTCGTAAACAGGTTTTATTATCTACGAAAGTATTCCACGTGTGCCCATTGTGCCAACGTACGAAAAGAGAACAAACTCCAGACAAGGTCGGAACCCCATTGTTAAGACGCCACGCTCCATAAAAATATTGTTTCTAAGCCTTCCAACATTGCTAAAAACGGCCTTTTCAGAGTTCTGTACTTCAAAACGTACTAACCGGATGTATATGAAACTCAGATTGCGACCTGCACTGAACTTAGTTGCAGACTTTCCGCCAATAAAATTATATGGTCACAGCTTCATATCTCAGAGTAAAAACCGTTCGGCGGGAAGCTTGCACGCTAGTTCAGAGTTTAGCTCGTTGAGGCGACGCGGCATTTGATGCGCGCTTCAAGGTCGACCTTACAGCTCCGTCGTTTTTGAGCCTCTCACGCGCGGGTAGGCGACGCCCTTGAATCCGTTCTTCAGCGAGTAAAGTAGCGTCTGAGGAAAGTAAACTGGCACCACTTTCAGGCAACGCTTATAATTAGGAGCTGGAATGTATGTCGCAAAGACGATTGTGAAATGAAGCGTTGAGGAAAGTGAAGAGGCAGACGTGCCAAAACACTATCAGCGACAGCAAGACCCGGCCAGCGAAACACTCGTTGCGAACCGGTTCAGTTTGCCGGCACGTACACTAACACACACATACACTAGTTGCGAGGTTCCCTAGCCAGCAGGGAGACGACGGCGTCCTAGCGACTAGCGGCAGTCGGGCCTCAGCTTTCTCCAAGAGCAGACGTGCACCAGAGCTCCTCGTCAACCACGCTGAGGACATACACGAGGTGGGCCAGCCAGACATTCTTTCTATCTCCTTACCGCCATGCACACACAGGAAGAATATTTTTCGTGGCAGCTACAAAATATTTTGTAGGTATATACCCTGCAAAATTTATTTTGCAATCACCACAGAAGTCTTTTGTTGACACCACTAAAATATTGTGGTCATCACGAAATTATTTTGTGGTTACTACTAAATTATTTTGCAGGGAAGACTTTCTACAAAATATTCCTGTCAGTGCAGTGGAAGGAATATAACCTAGGTGCACAGCTAAAAGCTACATTTCATTTATATATTTTCTGCGATAACTTCTTTTTGAATGAGTGAAAGATTTTTGGTCACCGCTTAACATCGAGGTCTTCAGCGCTGGTGAGGGGTGACATGAGGTGAGTACGGAGTAGCGCCGGAATGAAAGGGCGGGGGAAATGGGAGATCCCCGAGAAAACCACATCTCAAAATCAGCATTTTATGGCTACAAGAAAACCAAAGGTATTATTAAAATTAATTAATTACGCTGAAATAATATGAGACCGGTTATTTATTAAATTGTATGAAAACACGTGGGTATCAACATAGTTGAGTAATTTTAAAAATTTCAGGATATTAAGTAAAAGAAATTTTATTTAAAAAATTATAAGACATATACATTTGAGTGTAATATAATATTTAGTAAAAATATTAAATTATTCATTTTTTAAACTTCAATGCCCTTGAAGTGGCTGCCTGTTCAGGCCATTAAGAAGGGTACATTGGCTGATGGAAGTTTGTTCGAAAACTGTTCAAACTGTGTAAGTACGTAGGAATAATAAATAAAGTTCTCCACTGATCTGAAAACATATTTTTCCGCTGCAGAAAATGGCGAAAATATAGGTTATGTTCTGCGATACGCTTTATTTATTAATACATTCGTGCATAATCTTTAAAACCGATATAATCAAGAATTATACACCTATATTGTAATATGACGTGAAAATGAATAGGGCCGCTAAATGTGTTACAAAAAAGAGCAGTCAGCGTACCACCTTGGTGATTTTCGCCTATAGAGTTTATATTATGCTTGATGCGCGTTTGTGGGTCGCCTCTAGCGTTTCAGTGATCTTGGCCTCTAACGTGCAAAATTTTGTTATCCAGGTGACCACCAGGACTACCGTTGACATTCGCTCAGAAAGTAATATAGTTGTAGGAGGAACTATGGTTTGATAAAACGTGATGACTATTTCGGTACCAACGTGCCACAATAAAAATAATTATGTAGAAATATGTGTGGTTAATCTAACTGCAAAAAAAAAAAATTAAAATAAATTTTTTGTTGGAAAATTACTTTTTATTTAGCTAACAAGGGATTAAAAACTATTCTGAAGAAAACTCAATACAGAAAACGTTTATACACGCCGATTGTATGCTTTTAAATAATTTATTTGTTGGAATGCTAAGTTTATTTCCTGAGAGCTAAATAGCTTCAAAGATATTATTCTACAGTATGTTGCAAAATTCCATGTCAATATTCTAGGGAAACAATCCTCACGTGTAGAGGAAAAAAAGTGTTGTATGAACATAGGTCCAAAAACGCACCGTTTCTGCGCTACAGTTGGCAATACATGACGTATGGTTGATAAAGCGCTGGTAGGTTCATGTTGCTGTGGGGCATCATTACAGCAGTACATAACATCTTACTATGCCACACACTACGCCACTAACACACAGACAGTAGGAACAACTGTGACACAGCAACATGATCCTGCCATACGTCATGAATTGCCAACTGTAGCGCAGAAACGGTGCGTTTTTGGCCCTATGTTCATATAACACTTTTTGTTCCTCTAACGTGAGGATTGTCCTAGAATATTGACACGGAATTTTGCTACATCATGTATATGCTGTAACGATCACAACTCTGAAGTTTACATTAAAAGATTAATATATAAAACTCACTCTGGGCATACTGTTGTAGCCACACACAACCCTTTCCTTGCCCTATAGGAAGTGTTAAATAAATCCAGGGCGATTCGCGAAAGTAAGAGGAACTTACAGTTGCTTGGATTCTGATATGTGCCTTAAAGAAAACACATACTTTTCGAATCCCTAATGTAAACACCTTTAGGGCGCCTCCTGCCATGCGCTTAAAAAACGTTGCAGTGTGCTCGTAAATACATTTTCTTTTCACGAAAATTTTCCATATCTGCCCATTGTGCTAATGTACGAAAAGAAAATACATTTCAAACGATGACAGAAAGGCAGTTTCATAGCATTACGTCAATAGTTAAATCGTTTAGGAGCCCACCAAAATGGAAAGAACAGCTTTTTTCAACCTGTTATATCTATATTTTAAAAAACCCTGCTCACGAAATTTGTTTGGAAATACTCTAGAAACGTACAGTGGAGATTGCTTAAAACGTTTCACCAATAAAAAGATAACGTCAACACTAAGGTGTCAATCAAGCGAGTGATATACGATACCACTAAACGTCGTGCTTAAAATTTTGTTTTGATATGAGGCTAAGTAGGTTTGCCTCAAAGAGAACATTTGTTTAAATAAAGTACAAAGTAAAAACTTTTTTTTTATTTTCTTCGCAGGAATTAATTTTTTTACATGAAACTTGCATTTAAAATACTACACCTTAACCTAAACCAAATGATTACTCTGAACTATTTTGATAGTTTTGTTAATACTACTTTACACTTTAAACAAACATTGTCTGTGCGGAAAAGCTACTTTGCAGGGGTTCATATTCAATCAAAATGTGCTTTGTTACAAATAAAAAAAAATTACAGCGCATTTATACTCTTACAGAATACACACGAGGAACGGTAATGGAAATTTACCGTCCGGTGTTTAACAATTACTTTTCACTGTTCGTAAACAGACACAAAATAAAAACTTTTTTTTACATAAAATAAAGACTGAAGAAGAAAAGAAATACACGCATTCGGTGTAATTAGAGACTGGAAAAACTTGCGGGTCCACTGACCTGAGGCATAGCCATCTTTAGTAAAAGGCCGCGGCCTTAGATCTGGCAACACTGGCAGGAAGGGTCATTTTAACACTTCTTTGTCTCGCCAAAGGCAGTAGCTTCCCCGGATTCGCCGGTATGTAGAGCAGAATAACGAATCAGGTACAGCCGTTGCCTTTGGAGCGCTAAGAGAAGTGATAAAATGACCCTTCCTGGCAGGGTTGCCAGATCTAAGGCCGCGGCCTTCTACTAAAGATGGCTATGCCTGTGGGCTAGCCTCCAAGAATACCGTGGGGCCGCGGTGGCCGAGGGGTCAGACCTCTCGCCTCCCACCAAGGCGAACAGTGTTCGATTCCCGGCGGGGTCGGTCCCCGGATTTTCGCATGTGGGAATCGTGCCGGACGATGCCGCTGGTCGGCGGGTTTCCTCGGGGATCTTCCGTTTCCCCCGCCCCTTAATTCCGGAGCTGCTCCGTACTCAGCTCATGTCGCCCCTCACCAGCGTTAAAGACCTCGATGTTGAACGCTGACCAAAATGTCTCACTCTCTCACTCCAAGAATCCCTGTGAGCTCAAGCAGGCAGCAGCTGTTCATTGGTTGCTCGCTGACACTGTGAAATGGACCCGCATTTAGTTACGTTGTTATTATTGGCTCACAGACTTCAAGGCGGTGTCAAGTAAGTCAACGGCAATCTGTGAAAGCAGCACGAACCTACAGTTGCTGGAAATCTAGCTTGTGTCTGAAAGAAAACGCGAATTTTTCAAGTATCTAGATATAACTAATATTTTCCTTTAAACACTTTTATTTTTAACAAAGATAATGATGTTTAACGTAAAGCTTGCTTTAGAAAATTACCCGTGACTTTGTCATAGTAAAGGGAGAAGAAAATTTCGCAAGTTCAGTGATCCACATGCTATATTCCACTACCCTATGCATACTCTAGCCCTCTTTACTCGTTCATTGTCTACTGTTCCAGATATTCAGGACAGTGGATTATAATAATTCAGGTTATTGTACTCACGAAATATTCACTTCCCTACCACGTCTTTTTAAATGACTAACCCAATTGTGGAAAATTATTTCAGCGTACTTTAAAAAAAATATTTGCGGCAACGTTATTTTGAAGTAATTTGTAGAAAATACTTTCTTTTTACTACAACGAAATATTTTTTACGGCAGGGGCATTAAGTAGTTATTTAATACACTTGTTTTACAACCAACTGATTACTTTGCTTTGAACTTCCTCAGTATGACAACATTGCGAACCCATTTGTGTCCTACATTGTATTTCCTTGCATTCAGAACCTGCAGACATTGTTTAGACCATGATCTGGTGTTCAACACAGAATGAGAAAAAACTCAAAAATGTTTTGTGAGCAAGCTCCGCCTGTATACACTTTCTTAGCTACGGGAATAGGTCTACAGACAAATTCCATTTATTTCGTTTCATTTATTGCTTAAGAAGGTCCCATGAGCCAATGCTCGTTTGTTGGGGCAGTAAACAATAAAAGTTATATGGAAGGTAGAACAAAACATTTAGACTTATTACTTAACGTAGTGCAAGTACAGATAACGTAAACATTAATACACATTATTGAAGCTGATCATAGCCGAAGGAGAAAACAACATGTATTTACTTAATACCAACGTGACTCACTACATTATTATAGCACAGTTTTCTATCAGAACTGAAAATGGTAATATATTACAGTAAAGCAATACCGCAGCAATACTCTATAATAAACATAAACATAGCTCTTAGTTGAACACTCCATACATATCGACATACAAAAACAAACACATTAACATAGGCCTAACACATAAACATAACATATTAACACATTGACACATCTCAATAAAATGACATCTTAATATTAACTAACACTACAAAGATAAAAACTCCTCCATTAAATAATTTTTCAATTTCTGCTTTAATCGATCCTTCTTAATCACAATTTAAGTTTGTTTGTAGTATTATATTCTGTCTCGGCTTCCTGCAATATCCCATTCGTACCATACTTCGTGCTCTGGGATGGGAAAATGTGAAGGCCATTAACTCCTCTATAGTACCGTGATAGTGTATCTCTCGATTCTGAATTCTTAATTTACACTTAGTAAACCGTTAGACCTTTCTATAAATCAACGTAAATTAAAATGTAATTGAAATATAATTTCACTAACGAGCATCGAAAGACGGAACACGATGCCCGAACTTTTAAATGTTACTGAAATATAATTTCACTAACGAGCATCGAAATACGGAACACGATGCCCGAACTTTTAAATGTTACTAAAATATAATTTCACTAACGAGCATCGAAAGACGGAACACCATACCCGAACTTTTAAATGTTACTAAAATATAATTTCACTAACGAGCATCGAAAGACGGAACATGATGCCCGAACTTTTAAATGTTACTGAAATATAATTTCACTAACGAGCATCGAAAGACGGAACACGATGCCCGAACTTTTAAATGTTACTAAAATATAATTTCACTAACGAGCATCAGAAGACGGTACATGATGCCCGAACTTTTAAATGTTACTAAAATATAATTTCACTGACGAGCATCGAAAGACGGAACACGATGCCCGAACTTTTAAATTTTATTGAAATATAATTTCACTAACGAGCATCGAAAGACGGAACACGATGCCCGAACTTTTAAATGTTACTAAAATATAATTTCACTAACGAGCATCGAAAGACGGAACACGATGCCCGAACTTTTAAATGTTACTAAAATATAATTTCACTAACGAGCATCGGAAGACGGTACATGATGCCCGAACTATTAGAGTGTAAGACCTATTGGTGTGAGTACTTCAGAAAGTAAAAATGTTAGAATATATTGCCGTATGCATATTCAAGCCCCGACCAATTGTCCACATAGCTTCTACTCACCGGAACAACAGACAATCAACAAATAGACGTGGCTTGAGTATGCATAGGACAGTGGGTTCAAACATGCAATTCATTGATTTCGCGAATTTTTTCCTGTCCCTTTCGAAGTTACACGATGTGTTCCTGTTCCCTGCAAATCGTTGCTAGTTGTTCTTTTGGCACTTTGGGTATCCACGCCATTTTTTGTGATTATTTAGATACCAAACTGTGGAAAAATATTTGTTTCAGCGTTAAGTACTACAAGAAACTGAACATATACACAAGTTGGTATTTTGTATAGTTTTTCCTAGCATTATCTGCACGTGGATAATCAACACCGATAGTTTTTAGCTTTAATCTGTCTTTCATGTTCGAATTCTTCTTTCAATTTTAACAGTTATATATATTTCTGTTTACGGTAAATATCAAGTTTAGCTACTCATCGTTTACTGGCCAAAATATTGATTTTAGACACCTAGTTTACTGATGAAAAATGTTCCTAGCGACATTCTAAGTAGTCCTACGTAAAATGATTTTTGTTATGTTAGGTTTTTTTAGGTTAGTTTAGGTTAGGTTGTTAGGTTAGTGTAAGATAGTTTAGGTTGTTTTAAGTTAGATTATGTTAGTTAAAGTTAGGTAGTCTAACTTTAACTAACCTAATGTTAGGTTAGGTCAGGTTAGGTTACCTAACTTAATCTAACCTAATCTAACTTAAACTAACTTAATCTAACTTAAACTAACCTAAACTAATATAAACTAACGTATACTAATCTAACCTAGAAAACCTAACCTAACAAAAATGTTTATTTACGTAGGACTACTTAGAACGTCACTAAAAACTTTTTTCATCAATAAAGTCTAAAATCAATAGTATTTTCGGTACACGATGAGTAGCTTAACTTGATATTTACCCTGTTCACTTTTTAATACAATACATTGATGAAAATTCAGTTTTTTTCTAAATACTGGTTTACAAATTACGGAGAAATTTTTTATTTTCAACAAAAACGTCGATGAAAATATAAAGGATCCGTATTTTAGGAAGCTCTCCTAATAATATTACGGATGGTCTTCTATGATTTCCAGTTTTTTTCCTAGCGTGATCACTTCCCAGAAGTTCAAAAAATGTCTCAGTTCAAACTGTATTTCGAAACTGAGTCAGTAAAATAACGCGCTCATTCGGTCGTAATGAATTGTGAAATCTGGAATTGCAGTGGCAGTGTCCCGTTACTAAACCACCTATTTACTATTTATCTTAGTCGACAGGTAATTTGGTTGGCGTAGTTTGCTTACTTCGCAAATAAAGAGAAATTATTTAAAGTTGAGTGCGTGTCAACGAACCGACAAAATTGTTGAATGTCATCAAGGATGCGAGGAGCAGTAGTTGTGAAACTGAACTCAAAGTGCTGTTATCTTGTATTTGTAAAAGGAAGAGATACTGCTCGAGAACTAAGTATGGCACACGGACCTGCGACCATTGTCTTCGTGATTCTCATGTTTGTCAAACTATAGCAAGTACAATAAGTAGGGACTGGAAAATTTCGCGGATTGAAAGACCTGTAAACTAGAATCCATTGTACTGTGTATACTCAAGCCCCGTATATTCGTTCATTGTATGCTGTTCCACTGAGTTACAGCTAGTTGACTAATAGCCGGGCCTTGAGTATGTATAGTACAGGTAATTGAATTCGCGAAATTTTCCAGTCCCTAATCATAAGGTAAAGTCAATCTTAAAACCTTTAGAAGAGATAATTGAAGCATTTTCTCTATCAATAATATAAAAATTAAACTATCCTGCTCTTAGCTGTATTAAAGCTGATACTGAAAATGAATACGGACATGCCTCGAAAAAATTTAAAATTGAGTTACTTTCACTACAGTAAAAACTAGTTTCACTATTTCCTGGGTATGAATATCATGTATTTCTGTGATTTTAGTACTGAAGTATAAATGATAAACGTTTTGTTTAACGCACGGTAAAACGTTCCCTCGTTGTGCAGTAATATGGCTACACTAAAAATTAAACTGAAGTATTTAGACAGGGAAATTATTCTGCAGTGTATACAAAATAATTTTTTGGAACCACATTATTTTAGTGGTCAAATCAAATTGTTTTTGTGATGAGCACAAAAATATTTGACTGTCCAAATTCTAACAGAAGATTTTTGAACGATTCCGAATTGGGTTCATATTAGAAACTGAACCGTTGTTGTAAATAATACGCCATTAACTGCACAAATCGTAACTTACGGTGTGTGGGCACGTTGCCTTGACAGTACGATTACGTAATTCCAATAATCACCTACCAATTCCAAGAGGAGATTACAAATAAAAAATACGAGCGATAAACATAAGCTACAAGCGCGTGAAAAAATTGCGTCGCGCCATAACCTGTGAGATATTAACTCTGATGCAAACAGAATTGTTAGTTTACCAAAAAAACTTTATTTTTACGCTTTTGCACCATACATTCAGGAAATAGATGTCACTGGATGTGATATGCCTGCAAAATTAGTAAAATACCTACACCGCACTGTATGTGCTGCATAGTTAAATAGCGGGGTTGGTGTCGGCAAATCAAATTCATTAAGTGCATAATACACCGTAGCTTAGTCTTACATACTGCATGTTTTATTTGCTAGGCAATGTACACACACCCTTTGTCATGAGTAATATTAAGTTAGTTCAAAAGGGAAACAACTCAAAATTCTCAGTTTAAGGTGTTCAAAATGTTTATAGTCTGTCTTTTCTGAAATTATCACAATTTAAAATAAATGAAATACAATTTCTAGCTCATTACGGGCAGTGAGATTCAAGTGCCATGCTATTAATACAAAGGAATTTACGTATTGTTTTTCTTTTCAACTGTCTATGAGTTGGTGAGCCAAACTTAAAAATGAAATTTTTTTATTTGTTCCACTTTTGAACTGGGCCATCGATATATCAGTAACTTTAGAACATAATTTTCTAAACGAGATCCAGCAAAAATCGGTGTAACAGGCTCAACACATTGATACAAGGTACAGATAATGTTTCTCATTTAACAGTAAGGAGATTAGCATTATTTCTCGGTTAGTTGGTCTGTAACCTGCTGCCAACTTGTATTCAGCAACATTTTGACGAAGCTTTCTTTAAATAAAAAATAAAACAGCTTGGTGTCCCTTAGTCATAGTTCGCGATGTTTTTCAAGGACATACGTATTACTGCCTATTACGAAGGATTTAGACGCAGAGAATATCAAGGGAACGTATCCCCCTCCTTCTCTGCTATTTCTTTACCAAATGTTCTCACGTGAGACAGTGATATAAAATATGTCTTGGGAAACAGGAAATAAAAACAAAAGACAACAGGTTGAACTGGAGAAGGACAACGTTCAAGTAAGGTTAATTCTACTACATGTTAGAAAGAAAATGTTGTTTGCTTACGGGAGAGTTTGGTACAGGGGAAAATTTTGCCGCTAGGTTCGCTGCAGTCACATGTGGATGAGAAAAAATACACTGCAGTAAAATTCATTTTAAATAGGTTTGAAAACGACAGAAGTAATTTTAATTCATTTTAAAGAGAAAATAAACCAATTTCGCGTTTTAGATTATCAACTTAACGTAACTTAAAATTCAGGAAATCTCTCTGATTTGTCAGTTTGCGCCCATTAGCAATATTAGTGTTCAATTTTACATGTGCCAAACTTTTAACATTCATCTTTCTAACCTATAGTTAAATTAACATTAGTTCAAGTAGACTTTAAAGACCACGTAAACTGTGTTCCCAGAAACGTTTTCTCTTGCCATTTTTACATTAGTGCAACCTCCACTGACATGACTACTACTACAGCTGATGTTCTCACGAACTATCTAAAAATATTCTACGTTAATTTCATGTATAGAGCCCTTAGTACATACGTCAATTCTCAATTCAGGACACTCATTTACAAATTTCATTTTAATGCAAGTATGATAAATTTTGACTGTCTAATACATTTGCTTTATTTAAGAGCTAGTAAGCCCTTACGCACTGATTTATTAGTTTTCTTTGCCTATTTTTGTTTCACGACCTAGAATTCCAAACGTACCACACTGGAAACATAAGCTATTACTGAGAGAAAACAATTTGTAGGAAGTCTTCCCTGCAAAATTATTTTGTGGTGGCCATAAAATTTTAGTGGTTTAACAAAATGTTTTTGTGGCAACCACAAATGAAATTTTGCAGGATTAATACCAACAAAATATTTTGTAGCTGCCACAATTTTTTTTTTCTGTGATTGATCTTACATTACAATTAAATGTATAATTTTTTACATAATTAACACAGAATATGAAATTATGAATTCCTAGTTCAGTTATATTTTGCCAACTGAAAGATAATATCAACAGTTATATTTTCAGTGAGGTACTTTTAGAATTCTTGGTCGTGAAACAAAAATATGTAAGGAAAACCAATTAATCAATGTGTAAGAGGAAGGGGTGCTCTTGAAAAGTTAATACGTTATCTACGGCAATTCTGAAAAGTATTAAACGATGTTTGCAAGGAAAAGCAATTAGTTCAATGCGTATTTTTTCTTCTTGACGTTGGTCATCTCTAATTTTACTGTTTACTGTCTTTGTTCAAATTACGGGTTTTTTAAAAGCGATATTGATCATGCGAAGCCGTAGGAGATTGAGTTGCATTTTATAAAGTATCAGTAGTTTTAACATAAAACGAGTTCCTGAAAGGGTTTTGAAACGTCTTGAGAAAGCACGAAAAGGTCAAAACTAAAAAAAAAAAAAAAAAAAAAAAAAAAAAAAAAAAAAAAAAAAAAAAAAAAAAAAAAAAAAAAAAAAAAAAAAAAAAAAAAAAAAAAAAAAAAAAAAAAAAAAAAAAAAAAAAAAAAAAAAAAAAAAAAAAAAAAAAACGAACAAAGATGTCGCTGTTCGTACCGGTTGCGCGAACATGAAAGTTCGCAGTCTATATAGAAGTTATCGTAATACAAAATTTTATCAATTGTTCAGATTTAACATTACTGCGAAATGAGTCCAGAAGCATTAGTTGCCTACCTCGGATCCTCACATAAGTACCGGGATTTACATAATATTATAATTAATTCGATGTAGCTCAGTACCCATTGAACCTGCTCATATGCCACCACTAACTTTTTTCTTCATCTCTGTACGGCCCAAATTTCGATAGAATTTTTTAGACTGTTTTTAAACTCTAAAAACTGTGAGCAAACAAGTATTTACACCCTCAAAAACACTCGAAAATACATACATATAAAATATTTCATGCGTTTTCACCTCTGTAGCAATATTTTCACCTTGTTATTGCAGAAAATGGTTCTTGTGCGGAAGCAAAATCATGAAATGTGACTGAGTTTTGTCGAATATATAGGAACACCTAACCCTTTATCTCCCTGATCTTGCCAGTACTTCGAGTTAAGCACCACTCTTAGAAGCATTCGAAAGTGCGTTTTTTTTACCCAGACGAGTGCGGGAAACTTATTATTGCTCTGCAACTCTGTCTTATAATGTTATTATGTAATTACATTGTTCGACAGGTAAGTTATCAATTAAAAGTAAATTTTGTCAATTAACTAATAACATACTATAATGCTGTATTCGGTCTCGATAAAATCATAGTACTTGGTTAATACCAGCTATAACAGTGTAACAGAGCGATTTTACGATATCGGCTGCCCTTTAAGTTAAAAAAAAATAATTACCGTCAAAAATATAGACACTCGTGCCCAAACCCATACGGTCTCATCGATAGCAAGGTTCATTTGAGACGTGACCGTTGGTTCTAATAATGTAGAACGGGGGGGGATTTGGCCATTTCCTGTTAAGGGAAGGTTGGAGAGGGTTTAACGGTCCTTTGACAGCGAGGTCTTTAAGAGTGTTCACATGGCAAATATTTATAATTTTATATTTCCACGACATTGTGTTCGTTTTATAGACGTTACCTGTAACTATATTTTCCAATTGTAAATTTTTTTAGCTCTCATAGAGATCCAATAGCGGCATATCGAAGTCAAAATTTGCAAGTTATGAGAGCATATTAACAATAAAACTTACATTAGAAATTATAGAACAAATGCTAAAAGTTTTAAAACAACACAACAAAAGTCCTTCTGTCTTTTTTAAAAACTGCCATTAATGAAGTAAATAGTCGTAATTTTCATCCATTTTTAAAACGTACAAATGAGTTTCAGTGTAAGTTTTTAAATATTTTACCATAAGGCCTACAACATTTAATTTCAGTGTAAATTATTTCATTCCAGTAAGTCACTTGTTTTTTGTTGTTCCTATGTTGCCGTAACTTGCAAATTCTGACTTTGTCATGCCGCTATGGGAAAAACATGAGAGCTAAAATAAAGTTTATAATTGGAAAATGTAGTCACAAGAAACTTCTATAAAACAAACACTATGTCGTGCAAATATAGAATTATGCATTTTTGCCACGTGAATGTCCTTAAGAGCCGATGCAAGTGAAATAAGTTAAATGGACAACGCAACGTCCATATCCGGACCGGGATTCAAACCCAGGACCTCTCGCACCCTAGACCGGTGCGTAACCGACTAGGCTACGGAGGCAGGGGTGTTTGAAAAATAATACAGGCCGTCGAAAGATATTTTATTTCACATTTAACACACTGCTAAGTAAAATATATCCCACAAGTGTTTGGAAATTTTTAACTACTTTAATGGCCTGCGACATTATCATTGTAGCGCCTAGACTGATAATGTTCTGATATTATTTTACAAGCTTTTTGTTGTAAAAGTACGAATTTGTTTACTGTGTAGTAACTTCACAGCGTGTAGATTGATAAGAGTGAAGGGAATGACCTTGTTTACAAGTGCCTCGGTGGGTTTCCGTACTCCGCCGTCCTAGTTGGCTTACCGGTATTTAGCCAGACTGGGTAGGTCAGGGTGCATGTACAAGGTTGGCAACTTGTCAGAGAACAATGCCTGCATATTCGCGTGTCGCGTAGTGTAAACAAGGCTTCTTTTGCCACCCGCGCTGCCAACACAACTTCAGACAAGGGCCTCTGTATACAAGAACGACGTCTGTAGGCGGACACACATTAGGGTGGGCCTACAATTGAAAACTTAAGATTTAACTTAAACGGTATCGTATACAGAAGATATGAAAGTGCGTTGTCCAGTGCGAAGGTTTCTAGCAAGAACTTAGCATGTCGTGTGCGTGGGTGGGGTTTCCTTAAGGGTAAGGACCCGAGTTTCTCTGCTTTCGAGAGATTTGTGTATTTAACTCCAGACGAGAGACAATTACGTAAGATTAGCCTACTATGTAACTTTGGTGCAAATTGATTTTAACATGAAACGTATGTTTAAAAGACAAAAGGTAAAAGATTTTCAGCTAATTTATCAATTGAAAAGAAATTCCGTTAATTAACTAATAAGCTACCATTATACTTAGTTTGTCTCTATAAAATCAGAGTATGTAAACCAGTTATAACAAAGTTACTGAGCGATTTTACTATATAGACTCATAGACTCCCGTTTATGTTTTAATAGTAATAAATTATAATCGTCTCAAATGTAGAAACTCGGGTCCCAAGCCGTTAAGAGTTAAACGAAATAGTTATATGTTATATCGTAAGGCCATACATACTCTCTCGTTTCTACTGTTTTTGCGATAATAATTGTTTTAAACTTAAACGAGAGCAGATATGAAAAGTTTTAGGAAAACTCGGAAGAAACCCCAAGATGGTGGCCGGAAACATGATGGAGGTAATATTTTTGTCGGGATTTTTTGGAATTTTTATTTTTTTTTTAATTTTACGAAATTTTTGGAATTTTTTAATATTTAAAATTTTTTTGGAATTTTTTATTTTCGAAATTTTGGAAATTTTTGGTAATTTGACACTCGGTGACCTTGATGTTAGTGTCAAAGTTAGGTTAAAGGTCAATGACTTCCAACATGGTGGTCGGGGTCATGACGTCACAACATGGCGGGGGGCCCCACACAGCACCACACTCCGAATCTTGTATCGAAACCGCCGTAACCATACTATTTGTTTGGCAGTTTTGTTTAAAATGGTTTTATATGTGAATATACATATCTGCATCACATAACAGTATAATTAATTTTCTTATGAACAATACGTTTACTGTATTCTATAATGCTGTTATCAAGACACACAAAAATTCCCGTAAGTTTAGTCTACAGCTATGTTGTTATACACGAATATTTAGATAGCATACAAAATATTTGTATTTTTTTTGCCGACTAATGGCGTATTTCTAGTATCACTGTACAAGTAATTAAATATATATATATATATATATATGTTCGTTACTTGCGGTGATATTACAGTTATTCATTCAGTTGTAAAGCAGTTGAAAATTGTGGTGCATGTAGTTAAATTATTGAATAATTTTCGCTACATTAATTTTGTATTTCAGTGTTTAAGGTAGCTATAGTTCGATTTTTGTTAATCACATATGTATGTGTGACGTGGTTAAGTGCAACAAAAGGAGGAAGCCTTAACTTTGCCACAAACAAAGTCCTGAAATAAATTCACAATGACCAACCCAAACTACCACATTATTTTTCCAATGAGCGTCCGAGAAATAAACGCCTTGTAACTAAAACACAAAAATTAAAACAACCTTGCTTGAAATAATCTAATCTATACTAACCTTACGTTTCAAGTTCCTATAAAATAATGTTGTATGAATTATATAAGATAAAACTTGATGAGCAAGTTCTGAAAATCGAGAGAATTCATAATAGTTTATGTGCAATTGTTTGTACATACTAAAACTGGATTATTTATGACAGTTCTTTCCGCATTGTTTCTATAACGGTCATACGAGGCTACGTCACCTCATTTGTTAAAGCTATCAGTGTTTGTTCAATAAATAAATAGTGTGATGAATAACTGACAATGTCTCTTAATAGAAGCATTAAACCTCACGATTAGGTGCGTATTTATGGACTTAATTGGTACTAAGTATTATTTAGTCTTTATTACATGGTGAGAGGGAAACTTTATATTTAATTTGGTATAAGGTTATTTATTACTTAATCGCATTTTAATATTTCGAATACAATATATGTAATGAAAGTTACGGAAATTAGCTATGTCGTTATTGAAATATTGTCAAATAAATCGTGGCAAATTGGGAATCAGTAAGAGATGAAGAAAAACTCAGGATGTTAACTAACGCGGGCATTTAAGAGGGCGTGGTACATAATTCAACGCTAAAAGCATTAACGTATAACTGTAGGTTCCTACAAGGCAATTTGCGAAAATTAAACAATAGCAATCCTAGACAATAGTTTTAGCCAACGTTTTAAAGAAAATTGTTTCCGGTATTACGAACTTCTGAGGCACAATCTCTGACGCCGGAACCTCGTGCGTTTAACTGCAGCGCAAGAGATCACGCCTAACGAATTAGTAATTCTGGATAAATATTTACTCATAAAATAGATCGCAGGCTTTCGCAGCCGTTGTCTGCATTTTATTAGCTTGTAGGTGTGCAGCTGCCATCGTCAGGTAGTCGGAGTCGGAGACCAGTTCGTCTGCCGAAACGTCGCAAGACAATCTCCAGACGCGGCTCACACCCACAAGCCAAGAAAATGCATTTACTCATAAAATTACCAAATACCATTTTCTAGGATTCTCATAGAGTATTTTATCCATATTGGCTTCGATAAAAGCGAGAATTCAATTGATGTTTACAGCGTTTATTTATCTACCACGCACTCTTTTAAGTAAAGGGTAATGTAACATAATCTGATAGTAACTCATTCTGAATGTATCATGTGCAAGTTTTTTTTGTCCCACGTGGATATAATTATTTTTAAATAACCCTGTACACTTAAAGTATGTACTAGTGTTCAGGAAAGTTCCACTAAACTCGGTGTCTTAGTAGCAAAAAGCCTGGCGCCAACTTTCAAAACTCACATCTGCGACTTTCTCTGTGATTACAAGGCACGTTGCCGAAGCCTACATGAGCGGTGTTTTGCTTGTGGTTTGTTTCTGGGTGTGTCTCGTTAGTTCCTCCACATCTAACAGCTTATCCTCCTTCTACTTTACGTATTTCATTGATGCGGAGGCAGAGCAATTATATCTAACCGGCCTGCAAAGCATTTTTTAAATTTTGCTGTAGCTAGAAAACGTACCTAAGCTGACATATCGTAATTTATAGATGGCCAAAAAATTAAGAATTTCGCGAAAGGTGTTTCACTAGCAGATGATCTTAATGACTCCCCTTCGCACATTATACTGCATTCAGTAAAATGCATATTAAGTAAAAATAAACAAAAAGTAAAATTTATATGGTAGACAAGTTCTGAAAACGTATAAAACGAACACGCGTAAAGTCGTAAAACAAATTCATGTCGTCAAACTTATCTTTTCCAAAAGATAAAGCGATCATGGTAAAGCATTTTTATATAAATTTTAATTTAATCATACTGAGTGTTGTGGAGCAGTGATAAAACATTCGCCTTGTATTCGGGAGGACACAGGTTCGATACCCAGCTCCGGTCATGCTGATTTCGTTTTTACATGGTTTTCCGAAGTAGCTCCAGGCGAATACTGGGATGGTTCTTTAAACAGGCCATGGCCGACTCCTTCCCCCTTTTCTTCCTGTTCTTCTACCAAGGCCTTGTGCTGTGCGAAAGCATACAAATCATCCAAATAAATTTTAAAAAGTAATAATTTTCTAACAAAACTATTATCGTGAAAAGAAGTACACGTACTTAACCTTTAAATTTCAAGTATACGCGTTAAATTTAGTACAACTGTTTACTTTGAAACGGTGATAAATTTTTTATAATATTCTGGGGTCTCAGACGATATGTAAATGTTTTCTTTCTCAGGAAATATGAATAGCAAAATAAACATTTAAAAGTAAGGACATGATAATTTTAAATTTTTTTTTTTTCAAATACGTAACATGACAGTATTACTTTACAAATTTATTATCTTTACTTAATGTTATTTTAATTAAGTAAGTAAAATATTATTTTTTAAATAAAAGGAGAAATTGTTAAAGGAAGTGACTAAATATACTGTATTATTTAATATATGTTTCCCTGATGTAAAGAGAAAAGCTCAAGGAGATATTAGATTCAAATTAAATTTGAATAATTATTAATTTAACACTCAATACAGGAAGAAGTTATTTGAAAAATGGTATAAATAATGAAAACAAGATGAGTCTTTGCTGGTGTCGAATTTACACCTTCTACGCGTGGGAACAGTGTAGCGATAAGAGCCAGTGTCCCGCGCTTGACGAAAAGCATATCGCCTCTATTCTCAGCGCGCCTAACTGGCGTGAAAGATGTTCCTTGTAATTTTTTCCTACCAGACTTTAAGCGGTGAACGTGGCATTTTATTTTTTAATAGAATGAAGATAATATCAACGCAAGCCTCGCGCTTTGTGCTTTACGAATTCAGGTAATAATTTCGGAGTTACAGCAGTCTAAAAACATACCGTTGTTAGCCATTATGAGACGCCCGAAAATCATGTTTCTAACAAGAGTGCTGAATTTTTTAAAACATAGAAGCATAGTTTTAAGTGTGTGTTATTTTCGTAGATTAACATAATATGGATAAGTTAAGTGGTTTCGCGTGAAAAAGATTACGCGTGACATCCTGTAACGCCATCCACGCGTCAGTCGAGGACTCCTCTTAAAAGTATGAGAAAATACTATCACACATTTACTTTGCGGCCAGTAATTTTTGAGCAATGTAATTTGGAGCAATACCACACGTTGTCCTCAGACATGACCGGTTAAGCCTTCAGGTCACAAAAGTGTGACGGACGCTTATATTTGCTTCCTCAAGGACAACTGCTGTTCGGTCGCGTATCAGCGTTCAAGTTATATAAGTTACTCGCAGTTCTGGGAGGTTTTCATACCTGATTCGGATCTTCAGTATAAAATAAGTATTTTGTCTAATCAATCTGGCAAGAAAAATGCCCACGAAAAAATTGTTATTTAAAAGTTGCAAATATTGTATTCTCGGCTACCGTCAAGTCTAAGGAATTACACATCAAATTATATATGTGTGGTTCGGAACAAACCGAGAACTTTTGATACCCTAGTAACTTTTTCATTTTATACAATTTTTTGCTGTAGTTTCTTGTCACATTTTAATGTAAACAAAGCAGCTCATTGTACCGTGCTCAAAAGTTAACGTTTCAGGTGTCATTAAACAATAATTGGAACATTTATGGTTTTTAAAAATGCTCAATTTATCGTTAACCTTCTATAGATGTAACTCGATCATATTACACGGTATCGCTTTACCATCCGAAAATTTTGGTGCGAGAAGTTTATGGATGTTAAAACTAATTTTTCAATGCAAACGTTGGTATTTTTGAAATCCGGTTATTAGAGAGGCCTAGATATTATCATATTAAAATTTATAAAAAAAAAAAAGTTTTCCATTTTTGTAGATTTTGTAGTTTAAAGTCCTTATTTTTCTAAAACAGTTTTTTTTTTCACTCGAAAGCTATCACTTTACCTTTAACAGCCTATGAAGGTTGAATAAGGAGGGTGTGTGTTAAATTTGTCTTGTTACACTTATTAAAAAGTTGTGCGAAAATTTGTCAATTATTCGTTAAGGTTAATTATAGTGGGAGTAATGCCACTCTGAAAATAGACGATAAAATTTAAATTACTTAAATATAAAAGAAAATTCACTAGATAAAAAGCATCGGCATTCTGAATTTGACAAACCAAAGAAATATCAATGGATTAATTTAAATAAATTCATATTATAAAGTCAATGTACAGGATAGCATTACCACAATATAATTCACATCACGTAAAATTGTAAAACATTTCATCGACTAATTTTTCGCAAGCTATCAACTCGTAAAACCAACACACTCCGACCTGACTCACCCTGTGTGTTGAACAGTGCTTGCATGTTAAACTGTGCCTTCATGTTTGCAGAGTAGACTGAGATGCAGTGAGGCAGGCGGTGAAAGCTAGTGATTGCAGCTGCCAGAGAAAGGACATTGGAAGAGCGCCATGGTCGAAGCTGCCTTCCAAGCCACAGTCGCTGGCAAGAGATGCCACGGTAAGTCATACTTAGAGAAACCCGATGTTATTTAACTTCAAAAATGTTATCAATAATATTGCAATTCTAGCAGTCCCCCGCGGCTTTGTTTGCGAGGTATTACTCATAACTAGGGACCCCTGTTTTTCGCGAAAAGAATTTTGCCTCACTTTGTTTCGGTGACTTACGTGCGCATCTGCAATTCTGCTTCGTGGTCAGTGATTGGGTATTTTGACTCTCACGAGACTTGGGATTCTACCGACAAATTACAGCCGTGAGGTGTTGCAGAGACTTTATTGTAATTGGCTCAGACAAATGATATACGGCTCTTCACATAGACACGCTGTCAATAATCATGAAGCAGAGTTGTAGATGTGTACGTAAGGCACTGAAACAAAGTGGGGCAAAATTCTTTTCGCGAAAAACCAGGGTCCCTACTCATAACTGATCATATTTACTTTGATTGAAAAACCTCTTTGTACGTCAAATTGGTACTTCAGTCATCAAGTGTTAGAATGTCCAAGCGGCTAGTTGAACTTATTCTGCAGCAGGATAAGTAGCTATAGCTGTCCACGCGAAAAGCAGTCTTAAGTTTGACCCTGCCACTAACAGCGACTTCGCCTGGGCCTTATTTATAGCACTGCATATTTGACGTTGTGGGGTACTTATAGACTCTTAAATGTAATAGGCTAATCGAATAAAAAACGTCTAATTTACCCTGTGCACAATCATTGGTGACGGTACCCTCAATTACATATTTTCAAAATATTCACTTGAAATTTAATGCCATTAGAAAGTTTTGGTGGAAAAAAGTTTCGCGGAAACGTATTTGGTGCTCCAACCTTGAGATTATTGAGATTATGTATGTAAGCTGATGTTGTCGAGGAACCTAAGTGGGAAGTGAACTGCATAATCAATTCTACCCCTTTCAACGACTACATGGAAATTGCACTAATTCGCTCTGCCTTGCAGTTTTTGTGTGTCAGAAAAGAACGTTTGCACGAACCTTTTAAAGAAATTCGAACCCAGAACATCCCGGAATATAGACCTGAGCTACAAGCAACTGCGTCACGTAACGTCGAAATAATTCATGAAAACAAATTCAAATTTAAAAATAAAATATTCATGACCTAGGTTCATAGAGGTTGTACAACACCACGTCTCGATAGGTTACTGTAGAGTGAAATTCCTGCATAATTTATTTCTCGCTGTCATACTTGCTTTTCGGATCGTCGGCCATGAAAGTTTACAAACTTTGTTTTGTTCTTAGTAATCAAGTTATTCTGTAAAGTACAAATCTTACATATAATTTTTTAATACTTACGTAAGCATCACACTGATACCTCAATATTCCTACTGGTTAGAAATATAACATGGGCTGATGGAAAACAAATTTGGTTCTTTTTCAACCTTTTAGGTGTCGAATTTCGAAATATTATAATTTAACATCTTAGACATTTGTATAAGTATCCAATTGAAGTGCAAATCACGACGGTAGCCCGTTCAGTCGAATCAAAATCGATCATTCACTAAAAAACACATATGACCCCTGCACAGTACTGAGGGTTCGAATTTCGAACAATCTTAAAACACTTTTGCGGCCACTTACCTAATCATCATTCTGAAGCAAAAATAAAGTGCATATCTCAATAGGTACTACATATATCGAAGATTTATCTTAAACATATTCCAGGTCTTTTCACCTCCAAAGAGACTGAATTTCGAAAAACCCTTGAATCACATTTTTGATTACTTTTATTGTGTCTCTTGGACGTGAAAAACACAATAGCGTGCTGGGTTCAAGATCTATCGACGATTAATTGAAAAAACGTTTAGTCACTTTTCACCCCTTTTCACCTCCTTACGTGGGGAATTTCGAAAATTCCTGAAGTTACTTTTCAGGTATTTGAGTAAGCATCAATCTAAAACATAAATCATGTATACATATAAATATCAATGGGGTCGATACATATAGATTATTAATCGGAAACACATGTTAACCTTTTCTTACCTATTTAAGGCTAAATTTGGAAAATATGTTTAAATGGCATCTTGAATATTTACATAATCATCAATCTAAAGCAAAGATCACTTCGATTTCCCGATTGGTTCGATAGGTATGGAGGAATAATCGAAATCATATTCACGTATTTTCACCCCCTTAATTAAAGATTTTCGAAACGTCTTGGAGTCCCGTCATAGTTTTTTGTATAATTAACCAATTTAAATAAAATTCACGATGACAGCCAATTGTGTTCTAGTGAAACAGATGGTTAGTAAAAAAACACATTTTCCACCTTTTTACTGCTTGGGGGTCGAATTTCAATCAATCCTAAAACTACGTGTTAAATATTTGCGTAAGCAACCTATTGAAGTAAAAAGCAACTGTGTATCCTGAAAGGTTCGCTAGATATCGATAATTAATCGGGAACACATTTCAGGTCGTTTTACTCCCTTAATGGTTGAATTTAAAAAACGCTAAAATGACTACTATGTTTTTTTTATGATTCACCCATTGAGTAAAAGTCACGACGATAGGCCGTAGGGTTTAAGCCATGTAGGCGAGTCTTACAAAACACTTTTCACCCCTTCACACCCCCTTAGGGGATGAATTTCGAAAAATCCCTTTTTAGAGCTCGCCTACGACCTATAGGGAACCCACAAAACAAATTTCACATTTCTAGGTCTAGCGGTTTGGGCTGCAGTTTGATATGTCAGTCAGCCAGGGTTCTCTTTTATACACAGAGATAACGTGTATTGGTTAGGTGCCTTTTTCCTTATTCCATATAAATATTAACCAAAATTTGTTAATTTAACAAAAATTATATTTACTTTTTTTTTAAGATTTACATTTAAACGTTACTAGGGACAGGAAGTTTTCGCGAAGAGATTTTTGCGCTACTTTTTTTCAGCTGTGCTTCGAGGTCAGTGATTGGTTGTTTTAACTTCCAGCGTCTGGGGGCTTACACCCATACATCACAGACGTAGGATGTCCCAGTTAACCTTGTTCTGGTTGGTACAGTCCAGTAAGTGACGCCTCTATACAAAGATGCTATGCTGCCAATAACCATGAAGGAGAGCTGCAGATGTTCACGTTATGCGCTGAAACAAACTGGTACAAAAAAAATATTTCACCGAAAACTTCAGGCCCATATCTATTATTTATCTAAAAGCATATACAATATTTACTGAGTAAACATCACTCCCCGCTTAGCCATACCCGATCGATTTCCAGTAAATAAAAAAATCAGTTTTTTTTCTATAGGCTCCTGTTCACCAAATAGTTCACCAACTTAGTCATACCCGATCGATTTCCGATAAAATTAATTAAATGTTTTATTTAAAAAAATTTAAGACAACAATTTATTACAAATATATATCTAACGTCTGAAAGATCCACTCGTCTTAGAAACATGGCGGACAGCATTCTAACAGCATCACTCTCGTTCCTGCGTTACTGTGTGTTCTATGCATAAAACACTCACTTGACACACCGGCCCCTCCCCCTGGCCGAAAGATTGCTCGAGAGCCTGAAGACGGGAGCAGATAACAGTTCCCAAAGCTTAGCATCTGTTACCGAAGGGAACGTAATTGGCTTCGTCTGTGTAATATTGTTGTGTTACAAACTAAACAAGTATTTTGGACAAACACCATTGCAGCAAGTGGTGTGTCACAGAAAACCAGAAAATACACGCAAACAAACGTACAATCAAACAAAAGTACTTTGTTCGCAACTGGCAAACAAAGGTAAACATATACAATTCCACAAGGAATTCAGTCAACCCTTTGTTTTCCAGTGTCCACTCTCAGTCTCCATGTGCTCCTCGGACCATTTATGTGCCTGAAAACGGAGATTGATTGCAGTATCCTAATCGTAGCCTTTTGTTTTGTCGCAAGGAGACCATTGTGTTCGTCTGTTTTTTTCTTTGTCTTACTGTTCACAGTTACTGTGTTATTTGATTTTAGTTCGCTTTCCTCAAGGTGTCTGTGTTTCTGCTGTGTCGACTACGTCCAGTTTATTGTCGTTCGTTTTGTTTTGTCTATTTGTTGTTGCAATAATTTTAGGGCTGTTGTTTCGTACCTACTGACGGAATTCCTTTTGTGGAATAATCTAAGTTATTCATTTTTTTCTTTGGTTCGTTTTTTTGATGCTTGCTTGCTCGTTTGTGTATTTTCTTTTAAATCACAGATTAAATGTCTTGTGGAATTGTATACTTTACTTATGTTTGCCCATTGCAAGCAAAGTCCTTTCGTTTGACGGTCTGTTTGTTTGTGTGTATTCTCTGGTTTTCTGTTATATACCATTTGCTGCAGTGGCGTATGTCCAAAATACTTCTTTAGTTTGTAACCTGCCCCCATTGCAATAATCTTTCAAAAATAACATTTGGTGTGTTGTCTTGTCTGCAACAATTTCTGTTGCTGTATTTATGCTGTCTCAGTTGCCTTCGTCTACCAATGTCGCCAGTTTCGTGCATCTCATTTGGTCCTTGTCTGTTTTGACTTTGCTATTTAGTTTTTAGGTTTCAATCACATACCGTCTACTCTCCTATTTTTATTATTATTAGTATTATTTGACTTAGGCCGTTTGTGGCTTCCATTGTGTCTTTATTATTATTGTTATTATTATTATTATTATTATTACATGCTTATCGTTTACTCGTGATTGATCCATTTATATATTTGAGGGTTTTCTGCGACTAGCACTGTCGTTATAAGAATGCTACAGAAGATGTAAATAATGTTGTTTATTGTTTGCTTTTATTCAAAGCTCAAATTATTTACTTACCGGTCACAAATATTCAATATATTTTTGTTGTTTTCTTTTGTACTAAATTTAATGTTTTTATTAATGAAAAGACAACTAGGGAAATCTGATTTTTTTAAAATTTGAATTTTATGTTGATAAGATGACATGCATGAACTTTGAGAGATAATACTTTGTCTATGGACCACGGCCGTAGAAGAACGGGTCTGGACACTCTTGTTGTTTAGTTGCAGTTCCCAAGTTGCCGAGAGTGTTGCACGTCTTTGGCACCGCAATCAGGGCGGTCGGGCTCTAACTCCACCCACTTCCCTCCCTCTTTTTCCAATGTTTTTACTATAAAAATAAACAATTTATCAAAACGTATTGTTTACCAATTTACGAAATACTTCCTTCGCTCACAATCCTCAAGCATGGCTCCAGCAATCTTTATTTACTTTATAATGTAAACACTGGGAAAAAAAGTGGGCGGAGTTTGAGCCCGACCGCCCTGATAGCAGCGCCAAAGACGTACAACACTCTCGGTAACTTGACGAACTACAGCCTAACAACAAAGGGGTCAAGCAAAATACATTGGTAGATAGGCGAGTGTCCAGACCTGTTCTTCTACGACCGTGTCCTTGGCATAGAACAATTATTGAATTTGTATGTTTGAAAGTATTATGGAGTGTGATTTTGTGTGTGAAGACTATTTCTCAAGTAAGTTTATAGCTACAAAAATAAATTTAACTGACTGGTTAAGGTAATTGTTTATTCAGCGAACATTCTTTTCTTTACTAATTGAGAACTGAAACCTAAGTCTTTAAGGTTTGCCAAAAATTATTTTACATGAATGTTTTAACTTTTCAGTATTGCTGAACTGTTATTTTGTTTCAAGTGATATTTCATTATGTATTTTATAATATTTATCTTCTCCGTCTATAGCCTACACAAGTTCAGTCACACAAACGCGTCACATATTTGTTATTTAAATCCATCCTCTACATTTTTCTCTTTAGCTTACATAAAAACAGCGTATATTCCAACAAAACACTTCAGTTTATAATACAACCACACGCGTATTTATGGTACACAGTTCCAACAGCGCACCTGATCTTACGAATAGCTAAGGACGGACAGTGTTCATGCTAGTACCAAAATCTTTCCTGGTGCGTTTACCCACGTCAGGGCCATACCGCGTAATAGAGATGATAGCCTCTGTCTTGCATAGAAACGTGACTGCTGGGTGTAAGCTGTGCGAGCATAATTCAGTAGAACGTCCAAGGTCACGTTGGTAAAAAGACAGAAACAGTACAGTCTTACAACAGACCTTCGCCGTAAGAATCCTTATGGTACAGACAAGCAGGCCTTGGCTGTGTTTTAGGTATTAACTTAACGCAGAACTAAAATGTACTGCACATTAAGGGTCACACACACACACACACACTAACCGTTACAAACGCGTAATAAATGTAATATCATGTGCTGCATGTGTATGTAAATATGAAGAGAGTGTTAGCTGTATTTTATTTTGACGTTAAAACTAGCGCTGTAGCTCTACAAAAAAAATTAACTTACATTAAAGATGTTTTTTTTCAGTGCGCTAAAACTTTGAAAACTTAATGTTGTATCCAATGGGAGCGCATTTTACGAGTTAAGAAAACTTAAACTTACGTCCGTAAGACACCATGATTCCGAAAGTCTGACAGTTTTAAGTATCATAACTAATAATTGGCAGTAAGGGATGTCAAAATGTACCCTAAATTTATCCCTGTCCAAATCCTTCAAAGAGATTAAAATATGCATAAACCAAAATCAGACAAAACAGCGCTTATGTGAAAGTCAAAATATAACAATGTCGCACAAATGAAGTTGTTACAAACACCAGAAGCGTACAGCGTCAAACTGCTACGTACGTCCACCAAAAACTTGCAGACTAAATAACTGTGTAACAAGTCGTACCAGCTCAGTGTTACATAAAAAATGCAAGCATGTCGAAACGAAAACCACAAGCAGTCCGCGTGGACAGGCCTACTATACAGATGTTCAGAGGCGGTTACAACCGCAGCACAAAGAACACTAAAGTCTGTGTGGTCTCTCCAAAGAGTACTAAAGTAATAGATGAGAGTATCATGCTATTGGCTGATCTGAACGGCGCGGGTACCGTTTTTCTCAGGCGCTAATTGCGGAGCAATGTCTTGTATTTATTGTTTTGTAGTTTCTCAACCTAACAAAACCGACCACTGAACAGAATAAAAACATTTTTTTTTAAATTTTAAACCAAACCAATTTAAACTAATGTATCCTGATTTAAACGAACCTAAACTAATTGTTATAGGATAATGGAAAAGAGCGGAAAGTATGCCTGCGCGGAGCGGATGCGCAGACACTGAAAGAAAAATGTTGTATTAAGTCTTCCTAGCAAAGTTATTATGTAGTAACATCAAAATAAGTTTCTGGAGGCCACACAATTTTAGCTGTGACAACAAAATATTTTTTTTGTTGACTACGAAATTATTTTGCAAGGTGTATACCCACAAAATATCTTGCAGATGCAACCATTTTTTTACCGTCTATGAAATTGAACAGCCAATAGGAAGACACTGATAACGTAGTCTACAGCCGTTTTATAAATATCTAAGCAAGTATGTCACATAAAAATGGCTGCTGCGTGGATGTATTTTGCAAAACCACAACACACCGTAGCCTCTAGGCCGACAACTCAGTGGTGCCACATCATTTTGAGACGCGATATTTAAGGCCATGCTCTCTAGTTTCTACGTTTAAGCGATATTTTTTACGTCTAAACGCAAGACAATATTAAAAAATGTTTGTGGTAGTTTTGTTTAAAATCGTCTGCTCCATGTTGGATGATTTTTTCAAAGCAGTAAATATTATGGTTGCAGCTTTACGTAACTAACGAAATTCTGGTTAATTGACTTTTTAGTCGAAACCGTCTATTTTCTTGCTTTTGAGAAAATATATATCACTGCAAAAACAACTAAAAAAAATTTCCAGGCATATGTTTGATATCTGCTCTTGTTTAAACTTAAAAAAATAAAATATCACAATAACAGTAAGTATTAACTCGGCCTTAAGATGATGTAGTATTATACAACACACACACACACACACATATAAAGATTCTGCACCGAGAAGAATTATTTTCGCTATTTCCGGTTGCAAGCAAATGAGTTCTTTGAATGATGTGCCTGAGCAGGTCTCTCTCATGCACATTGAGCGGTTTTCAAATGTCTTATCGGCAGACGTTTAGTGGCCCAAGCAGGGGGCCCAACTTAATTAATGTTTCTAAAACCACTGAAAATAAGTGATGTCGTCGAATAAGGACATCGACCAGGAAGCCCAGCGACGATGATGTGTCGTGAGTACGTCATAGGACTGTCATCACAGGATTGCAATAAAGGGAAGTCCGAAGGAAGAAGTCGGCCGTAATATCAAGTACGACGACCGCAGGTCGGTGGACGCCAGCTATCCAACAGAGGAGGAAAGACATCAGTCGCCACGGGCGTCTGTGGCCACGGGAGTCCCCGGAAGAGAGCGAAGCCTCGTGTCGACGGGCAAGCGACCACCGGACGTTCGCTGGACAGAGGCACGTACACCCAGAGAGGAACAGGGTATAGGTCAGAGGGGAGACTGGAAGAACAACATCAACGAAGGAGATCGACAAGCTCTGGGAAATGACAGTGACAAAGAAATACAGTGTCGAAACCAACGCCAGGGCAGCCACCCACGGATGTCCAGACACGTCGTCGACCGAGCAGACATTGTGGCGAAGGATGACGCACTCCAAGTTAGGTGAGGAACAGAAACTAGAACTTTGAGAGGTTAGGGTTGCCGTTTGTCCGGACATATTTTGTGCGTATGCGGCCAATAATAATAACGGACGCAGCAAGGTTGATCGGCAAATTAAAGTATACCGGCCATACTATTGACTTCCCAGACATAATTTATTAATTACAAGTAAAATTTAAATTTAAAAAAACCTACTATAAGTTGAAGAGGAGTTGGGAATCCTGCAGATTCCAGATGACGCTGCAGCATCAGGTCAAGGTGACGATGTTATTGTAATATCATTAAAGTCACAGGATATTAAATTTCGAATCGATCAGATAGGTACAAGTTGCTCACATACCTTCAACAACCAGAAAAGAACTGATGATTTTCAAACGTCTGAACAGGTTATCTTTAGTCATAGTTGAGAACACTCTCGATCGAGTCACCTATTAAACAAAAAAAAACTAAATAAAAACCTTTTTAAACCGTTTAGTAACTACGATGCCGCAGACAGACACACGGACACACGTCATACTTATAACGCCCTATATTTGCACCAAGGGTTACAAAATGGTTAGACAGTAGTCGGTAGTAGTAGTACTACACAAAAAAAATTCTTAGGTTAGGAAAGTTTAGGTTAATTCAGGTAAGCTCATGTAAGGTTAGGTTCCCTATACTAAACTAACATAACATACACTAACCTAACGGAATTATTTTTACATAGCACTACTTCTAATATCTGTAGAAGTATTTTTCATCAGTAAACTATACTTCTAAAATCAATAGTTTGGCCCGTTTACGAATCGAAGCTTCTACAGGTCACTTAAGGGCGTGTTTCACCTCAGTTTTCAACGTCTTTATTTATTTTCTTATTTGTACCAGATATTTTTTTCTTATTTTAGACATAAATTGTGATTCGAACTTACTCTTAGGAAATTTTTGTATCTCTCATAGTTTTTGCTGACATACCAAAGCGACAAAATTCACAGTGTATAACAATGTTGTAGGCTATGATTTTACATATACAAAAACAAAAAATAAAATACTTTTGTATTGAATAAAAAATTCTGAATTTTGAAATTAAAAATTTCAATATTATAAACATTTTTTTTTAAATACAATATATATATATTTTTGTTTTTATATTTGTCAAATCATAGCCTACAACGTTGTTATATAGTGTGAATTTTTTCAGTTTGGAATGGCAGTTGGTTTTAGTGGCGTTTACAAACACGAGAGTACATCGTTCCAATTGGAGAGAGTGAGCGTACCAGAGAGCTCTCTCTCTCTCTCTCTCTCTCTCTCTCTCTCTCTCTCTCGTGGTATTGTGAAAGAATGCTCTCCAGAGAGTACTTTCTAGATTGAATAGGTGAGATGAGGAAGGTACAGATTCCACTCCAGCCAACTTTCGGGAAAATGGAAAAAACCGTTTTGCTACTAAACTCTAAATTGAATGGGAAAACTTACAAGTAGACATTGGTTTGTTAGGATCTAAGCAAATTAAACATTAAGTTAAAAACATAATACCTTTATGTACACAAAGTTATTAGCATTCAAAATTGATGGAATATTTTCCATTTTAATCTAAATGAGTTGAGGGTACTTTGAAGTTCAATAAAACTATAATTTACATACTTGTTTTCATAAAACAAGGGCATTTAATCTCATGTTCTATGTCATCACACCGACACTGTATTAATCAAACATTTACAACGTCACTGCTGTACATTCACAATTATAATAGACTACAGTAAAAATAAATACTACTGCAGCATATTCTCGTGGCGAATAGCTAAACGTGCCATAACGCTGAGGTTAAGGGCGCTGCCTACCTCGGAGTCCTGGCGGGGAAAGAATAGGATTTTAAATGTTAAATTATTTTCAATGGCACTCGGTCACCTTTTGTGATATTGCTTCCGGACAAAACCATTCTCTGCACCGAGAGAAGGAGAATATTGTTACGTAAATAAAATTGCAGAAAAGAAATTATGGATATTCATTTCTGTTTTTAGTGTGCATAAATGATTTTTTGCCCACAGTTTTCAGGTTGTTGAAAAAAGCTGCCTGCACGATACATAGCAATGTACGCGGCACTGAGACGAACAAAAAAGTCAGTGCTGGCATGGCATATATGTAACTTTAACCGTTACTGAGCCTGGTGGAAAATAATTTAACCCGTAAAACTTTATGTTTGCACTCGCCGTGGCTTCAAGATAGGCAGCACACTTAAGAAGGTAATGTTTACTTTTTTCAACTTATTTCAAAACACAAAGTCCTATAGCGGTGTAAGGAATCATGTAATATTTCTTTCCTTATCTCAATAAATGAAGATATCTCAGTTTAGTTTTGGTCAAATGTGGAGCTTTTTCCTTTTCACCTCGCCAATTTAAGAGCGCGCTCTACCGCAATTTTCATCACCATTATTTTATTTTTTATTTGTACCAGATTTTTTTCTTATTTTAGACACAAAATGTGACAAAATTTGGCTCTTATGAAATGTTTTTATCTCTCATAGTTTTCGCGTAATGGCTTGTTAAAGTCATATTTTTGCATGTTTCCGTTTTAACGACTACACTAAAACCAACTGTTATACCAAACTCAAAAAAATCACAGTAGATAAAGACATTGCAGGCTAAATCACATGCTCATAAAATTAATGAACAAAAATTATTTGAATTTTAAAAATATGTTGAAACTAAAAATAAAAATTTAAAATATTCAATATATTTTTTTAAATACAAATAATTTTTATTCTTTAATTTTATGAGCATGTCATTGTAGCCTGCAATGTCTTTATCCACTGTGATTTTTTTGAGTTTGGTATATCAGTTGGTTTTAGTTTAGTCGATAAAACGGAAATATGCAAATTATGACTTTAACAAGCCATTACGCGAAAACTATGAGAGATAAAAAAATTTCATAAAAGCCAAATTTAGTCACATTTTGTGTCTAAAATTAGAGAAAAAAATATGGTACAAATAAAAAATAAAATAATGGTGATGAAAATTGCGGCAGACCGCGCCCTTAATAAGAGACACGGCCTGAGAGTCGTCGTTGGGACAAGCATTGTTGGTTTGCAGACTTCGTGCCGACGCGACTGGTGGTGGCGATCATGGCGTTCCTCGCCTGTTGGATCAACTACATGCTGAGGATCAACATCTCTGTGGCCATCATAGCTATGACGCCTCGCGTCGAGTCGGCGCAGAACGACCCGGAGTGTGGACCTGCCCAGGAGTCAGAGGTGCTGGCCAACGCTACCTTCATCACTCTCGAAGTGAGTTTACTTACAATCTCTGAGCTCTCTCAGAGACTCTCGCCACTGAAGGTCAAGGTCGCTCAAGTCGAGAAAAAACATTATTTTATAAGGGAATATCGACCCGGGTAGCACTAATTATCTATAACCAAGAATCTAAGTATATACATTGACATGCCGTACACTTCCAAGACTCGATCCTACTTAATTAATAAATTTATAAGTAATAATAATTATTAATTAATTTTATTTATTTATTTGCATGTGAAAATGACACAAAAATGACCAAAGTAAATTCTGTTGATCTGATCGCTACCAAACTTCACAGGATCACCTGCTGGACTAATCTGAAGATTGCCTGAAAATTGCATCTAATTCGCTCCAGCCGTTTTGGAGTCCATAGGAAACATACATACACACATCGACTTTTATACATATAGATACACAAAATAAATACTATTGGCCCATCCAATTGACATAATAAAGAGGTCTCGGCTGGCGTAGTGGCCAGACCAATCGCTTCCCACCAAGGCGTTCAGGGTTCGATTCCCGGCGGAGACTGTCCCTGGATTTTCGCATGTGGGAATCGTGCCGGATGATGCCGGTGGTCGGCGGGTTTCCTCGGGGATCTCCCCGTTCCCTCATTCTGGCGTTCCACACTCACCCCTCACCAGCGCTAAAGACCTTGTTGTAAAGTGCTGAGCAAAATGTTTTCACTCATTCAGTGGATATGCTTGGGAGAATTTTCCGGGCGTTATGCCGCCTCAAAAAATACTTTTACTAACTTCAATTTTTAGTGCTATTTTCAGTGTTTTTTAACCCTTATATTACAGTAATCTGTCCCTGTTACATAACCTAATGAATCATGCCAGAGATTTAGTACCATTACAATATACTAGGAATATCCATAGGATGCGTGGGATGTATTTAGGGTATTTGGGACATTCATGGGCTATCGCAGGAATATCTTCTGGTGTGGGTTCGTACGAAATAGTGTTTGTTCTTCAGACGTTGCTTGGGAGTTCTCTTTCCTCTTATAGAAATTATAGAACTCAGCATTTTTCCCCTAATGGTATTAAGTAGCCATAATTAGTATATTATAATTACTGGTATCGCCCATAATCTTACATTATACCTGTCACACACGGCAAAATACGTTTGTAATTATTTCGGATGGAAAAGCTGTTCTTAATAAATTGGTTACTACTTACGTTAGTTTCAAGCCAATATTTGAGTAACACTCTCTAGATTATTGTTTTAAAGAGATTAAAAGTGAAAATGTAAGTAAACATTTAACACACTGCACATAAAATTATATGCAACTATTAATTAATATAATTTATACCACTACGCTTTAACTGACAATAGTATGAGTGCCCTAGTTTTTTAATTAAATTTTTATGTGTTTCTGAAATAAATTACTAATGCTTTATTTTTTATAACCAATCTCCGATCTTGAATTGTAGTCGTAAGCAATATGGACTTGTTTAAACAAGTACAGGGCTTCTTAATTAATTTGGTAATATTTTTATAGAAGTTATAGTTGTTGTAATATAATTAAATATTGCCGGAAGGATTTTATAAAACTTATCAGGCACTGTTACTTTGGTTTATAATATGAATTAAAATTATTGAATGTCATGTAGAATGTCGTTTTTAATTGTACGCGTTCATCCTGTTCTCTTGCAGTTCTCACGTTCGTGTTGACGAAAAAATTGGTCGCGTGATATATAAAGGCGGTTTTCCTTGACATCATTTCCTATTTACTTAAATTATCTCAACTCAAACTGGCTGTAATGAACACGTAATGACTCAGCAGAAGATACTTGAATCTTGAGGAGGCGCAATACTCTATTACATAGACCAATTAAGAAATTTATAACACACCCATAGGTCTTGAAAAGTGCAGTTAGTCACGTGTGCCGTTTGAGATTATGTCTTAAAATTTTTCTTTGTTACGATTTCTGTTTCTTCTGTATTATTTGTTGCATGTACAATATTTGAGCTACGAAGCTAATTATTTTGTAATCGTTAGCATTAAACTTACAGCAGTAAGACTGCCAAAATTTTGTTTTGAAAGTGTACAAATGTCAGCATATGAATATCATTATTTAAAATTATCAGTTTTACAGTACCCCAATTGGAATGAATAGTAGAACGTAAAAGCTAAGTAACGTAGCCTGACTAATAGTGCATGTAACTAAAATCAACACGCAGTATATTGGAGCCAGTGAGTATTTCTGATAATTAAGCTGTAGTGTGATTACAAGATTAAACCAAATTGTATTATTTACTACCAAATGTTTAAGCCTGCTTACATTTAGTAGGTTAGTATGAATTCCAGTAGAATACAATGAATCAACTCACTGGCAGTCCAAAACACTCGTGATTACACCCTTAAAAATAACAGAGACATTACAGTATGTCACTACGTTACTGAGCGATATCAACTTTATGGAAGTACACACTGGCGTCATAATTATATACATGAATATTCTGTGCGTTAATACAGTGGTAGTTATTGCTGGAAAATTCGAAATGTTGCTGAAAAGATTTTAATATTACCAAAATTTGAAAAAATGTTTTCTTTGGTAAAGAAGGCAATGTGCTTTGTTGAAAGATTTATAATATAATTGCGAGTATAACTTAATCATAGAAATTAACACACTCCGTTCTCACTCATTCTGTATTTTAAGACTAATTCAAGTCAGAAATACTGACAGGATTAACATTTTGCCTCTAAAATATTCTATTTATTTTGCTGGTTGGCTAAGAAATAAAAAACTCTTTTTAAATACTAAATAATGTACATTTAAAGCCCTGTTAGTTCGTTTTTTTTACCAGGGCACAAAACTCAAAATTTTGTAACGGAATACTTTGAAAAAATTCAAGACTAAAATAAGTCATATGATGCATAATTCTGTGTAGGCGTTTCACAAAATAAAATGAAACGTATTCGCAAAACATTATTTTGCTTAATTTTAGTTAATTTCCATAGTTGCATTGGTAATTATTAAAATGTTAAAAAACTGTAAGATTTATTACTACAAAAAAAATTAATGACATATTTGTGACAAAATAATGTAGGGATGTTTCAACGTAAAACTATGTCGCTTAAATTTGATTTAAAAACACTGTTAAACGACGGGGCATGTCCTTAATCCCGCACATAAATGTGGTAATTTCACACTACTGTATTCGGCCTCAAATTAAACATTTTATGTTGCACAGTGTCACCCTTTGATGTTACAAATTAACCCCGGCTTACAGTAATAGCAGACGCGGATCCGAGGAGGGCAGCCCCAGCCCCTAGTCTTGACCTTTTATGTGTAGTTTATCCGTAAAATATTATCCATTTTTTCAAGTGGTATATTCAATTTTTTTGTTTATGAAATGCCTTAAATAGCACTATTTCGCATCTTAAAAACTACTTTTTTTCCGGGGGAGGGTCCCCGGACCCACTCCTCTTCCGTCTTTACTCGGAAGATGGGCATAGCTACTTTTTATGCCCCCCTCCTTAGAGCTGGACGCTCCTGAGTAATAGGGTAAGTACAGGTTATGGTTGTGTTGCAGCACGGGCCAAGGTACGACTGGAGCCCAGACGTGACGTACTACATCCTGAGCGCCTACTTCTGGGGCAACATCTTGACCTGCTTCCCTGGAGGCCTGCTGGCAGACGCCTTCGGAGGTCGCAGAGTGGTGCTGTACACGACCTTGTTGACGGGGGTGTTCACCCTTCTAGTGCCGCTACTCGCTGATGTGCACTGGGGGCTCGTCGTGGCCTGTCGCTTCCTCACCGGCTTCTTCGGGGTCAGTCACCTAGCTAGGACTGTACACAATATTAAGGGCATGATCCATTAATTCTACTGCTTTCAGGATACAAATGTTTTACTCCTATACGAGAGCAGAAATAAAAAAAAACTGTTCCACAGTTTTGTTAAAAAAAATTTTACTATGTTGTTTAATTTTTTCTAGACGAAAATTGTATACATTTAGCTAATAAAATGTATTTACTTAATTACGTAGTAATTATCTGAAACCATTATGTATTTTGTCTTTAAAAAATTCGTTAACACAGCGTACACTGTTTTAAACTAATCTATATCTCCTCTCATTTAGTATTTAAAAATTTTTTTTTGTATTTGCAGAAGAAATTAAGGATCATGGCCTTAAACAAAGTAATATCGTAAACGGGAGTGACTTTCGACACGTGGGGTGGCTTTGAAACCATCTTATACTATTTTGTTTACCAAATCAGTCATTTAAAATTGTTGTACAGAGGTAGTCAATGAAATGTGGTGTTTTTTACATAAATCATAGTTCAGTGACTTGCAAATTTGAAAATGACGCTTCGTGTGGTTTAATAATGCACGTTTTTACCTCTGTACAAAATTATATAACACCCACAACTCATTTCGGTAGAACATTGATTTATGCTCTTCATCAAATGACTTAATTAAACTGTGAGAAAATATTAACGAAATATCATGTGGATATTTATTATTCGGAATTTATCGCAAATGAATTTCTTTATTCAGAGCTACCACATAAATATTTATTTCTGTAATGTCCCAAAGTCTCCCTACGTGTCTAAAATCAGCCCCGCTTGCGGTACGTATTATGTATTTTGACAAGCGGTGATGAGATTTTTCAGTCCGGAGGCTGGTTTGAACCTCTGGAGATACCCGTAAATTCAAACACAGGCAATTAATTACGTCTATATTATATGAACTTATTTTTTGTAAAATGTGTGATCAAGTGTCATCCCTATCCACTTAGAAAGTGGTATTACTCTGTACAGGACATTTTTCGGGTTATTTTTTCGTGCCACAATTCATGTCGAAGCTTGTTCCAAGATATATTTAAGTTAAAAATAAATCCAATGTTTATGTACTTCACAAAAAATTAGAGCAATAATTCCGCTGACCTATGATGATAATTCTTTAAACAGTTTGCATATATTCACATTTAATAACTTTTAGCTAGAACTCCTTGGGAATTATTATTTAAATTCTCCAGATCTTCATAATTTTGTATCTGAACTTTGCAGATAAGAAATATGTATTGTATATTTTGACGAATGTTAGCAAGCACCTAAACAAGACAAACATGTATAGAAAAAATGGATTTTAAAGTAGGTCGAAATTGTAGTGTTAAATAACAGAAAATAATATTAATTGAACAAGTGAAATACTTCTCTGCTCTACGCTTATTTCAACTTTTTTTTCCTTTCCTCAGGGACCGTGCTGGCCGTCTCTACATTCGTTGTTCAGCAAGTGGGCTCCACCAGATGAGAAAAGCAAATTCATCTGGAGTTTGTTCGGTATGTGCTACACAGTGATCACGTTTTCTTCGCAACAAAGAATAAACATTTTGGGCTTGCAGTACAATAAATTCTCAAATTACATGACTACGAATAGACCTCATAATCGCCCTAGTTAATATGCAGATAATGAGAAGTGGGAGTATCCTAGCGTTAAAAAAACACGTAAATAATGGAATAAACTATTTTGGTTGGGTGACATTTAGAGATGGATTTGGATGCCGATTCACCCCTGGAATGCGAGGAGCTGGATTGTAATTTTGGTACGCCACAAATGTAACAGTAGCGTTCTTAGAGGCACGATTACTTTGTTTTATTGTATAAAGTCATACTTTTTAGCTGTTTTTTTAAATAGCACGAGAACTATTGCCTAACGCGGTGTAGTGGACAGAAAATATACGAGTTTGATTCTTTCTGGGATGCGCGAATTACGCTCTTTAGGGCCACAGGGGCATTTTCGGTGCCTTGAGCTACCCCAATGTACCGAGAAGAAAGGTCCTGACATGAAAAGTACGGCAAAGGTGGCTGATTTTCCAGTTACGCCTGTCACCGACATGTTTTCCGAAGAACTTAACTCGAAAATTCTTCAGTCTGTGTCCACCTGTGCCTAAACCCGGTGGGTGTAACAGGAGATAAATCACAGGCGCTTCAGTGCCAGTGCCCAACAATCAGCCCCAACTGTGCCCACACCGGTTGACAGGTATTGTTTTATCATTAGTTGTACAATTATCGACATACAGAAAGGGATACGCTCTACCTGGAATGTGTTCCCTACCTACCAATAGCCAAGCGTGGCCATAATGCTGCCAACCTATATGAAGACATATCCAACCTCTTCGATCATAAGTAGAGATGATGGTTTATCGCGGGAAAACTTGACTATTTGCTAGGTTTCAACGTACGTTCAGCTTATCAAAAGATTACTGGTTTTTCCTTGTACGTGAAGCTACTGCCCTATTTGACTAAGCCAATAAGAATACCGCTATTTTAATATTTGATGCACGTTATTGGTCTGTAGACAGCTACGTTGTGTCAGTGTTTTCAAGGCTATGTTGGCACAAAACATTTTCGCGATATACCATCATCTCTAATCATAAATTGTACCGTGTCCTACTACATATGAGGACCAGAACGACAGTACTCCTGAAGGAGCATAAATCTTTCCGGCTATTCACAGTTCCTTCCCTTAGAAGACACCCCTACCTTTCGGATAGGAGAGTCAACCTGCCCATTATGACTTACTTGGATCATCGGAGTAAATACATGTATATCCAGATCCATCATTCCCATTCCGACATATTCCTCAGCAGAATCTTCAAAAACAGTCGTGATGGGACAGACCTACGATCAACACAGCACAAGGCTGGAGATTTCATGCTGTTCCACAAAGTACCTACGAGAAGTCACATATTTTAATTTTCTCCTGAGGTAAAGGCGTCTATTCAAAGCTCCTAAACTCATTTACGGGAACAAACAATGCTTGAGTTCTGCCCACCACTGCCGAGCTTTTGTTTTCATAATTGGTGTAATATAGACAGCGACCGGAAATGTCCGCGACAAGATTATTGCAACAGATTGTTTCGGTGTCTTACGTGCAAATCTCCAGCTTTGCTTCATAGTCAATAGCTGATGTTTTTATCCTCTCAGCATCTTGAAACTCTACCCGCGTATCACAGACGTGTGGTGTCGCAGTAACCTTGCTCTGATTGGCATAGTCAAATAAGTGACATTTTTGCACAAATTAACACTGCCGGAAACCATACAGCCGTGTTACAGATATGCATGTAAGGCACTGAAAGAAGATGGTGCAATTATCTTTATCCGAAAATGTCTGATCCCTAAGAATAGTGTGTATTGCAACTGTAATCTGACAGAGTAAAGAGACTACCCTGCCATTCATTCTTTGTTTACGAAGTTACTTTATCATAAGGGACCTATGAAATTAGCGATATTATTTGATGACAGACTAAACTTCACTGCCGATGGGCTGGTGGGCCAGTACAAGCCTAGAACTCCTACTACGGATTAGTTATAAATCAACATCCTCCAGTCCAAATTGTGATTCCGAGACTGTAAGTGATGTCAGTTATGAGAGAGTGAGAGAGATTTTGGTCAGCGCTCAACATAGAGGTCCTTAGCGCAGGTGAGGGGTGACACGATGTGAGTATGGATCATCGCCGGATTGAATTTTGGGCGGGGGGATACGGGAGATCCCCGAGAAAACCCACCGGCCAGCAGCATCGTCCAGCACGATTCCCACCGGGAATCGAACACATATCGCCTTAGTGGTAGGTGAATGGTTTGACCATTCAGCCACCGAGGATCCTATGTACGTGACCGCTTGATTTGAGGTTGGTAACTCTTCCGTGGGACTTATAATTATTTGACAGATGCATTCCCCGCATCAGACGACGACATTTTTGGCCGATAGGCAGAGGTGCGTGAATTTCGCATATTAATCTGTCAGCAGTCTGTATTTCTCAGTCCTATTCACGCTCTGGCCAAAATCCAGTATCCATTGTCTTCCAACTGTACAAGCTGGTAGCACCTTATAGCGCTGTGTATTATTTACTTATTTACTACTGGCTTGCTTTAGTCAAATGTGTGTCCAGGTAACCGCCGTCCATTCACAGAAGTGACAGTGAAGTATGTGGTATTGGCGTTCAACCTGGCCTAGAATATATTCGCGAAATTCACGTACCTCTGCCGATGGAGGGAAGTCAAATAAGTGTACAGAAGCTTGTAGCCTAACCTGCCGGCAGGAACGACGTGTATTTCACATGTCTCCTTCTACGAGCAGGTTGATATGTCAGAGCATGACGGGATTGTTTCTCGACAGGCGGTGTGTTCAGCACGATCGTGATGCTGCCAGTGGGTGGAGTAATAGTGGAGTCGCTCGGCTGGCCAGCCCTCATGTACATCACTGGAGCTATGGCGGTGGCGTGGTGCGCCTACTGGTGGTACCTGGTGCACGACACACCAGACATACATCCTCGCATCTCGCCGCAGGAGCGCGAGTACATCAACAACGCCCTGGCCGGCTCCACCAGCGGCAAGGTGAGAGATCTCCCTCGTCACTCAGTCCACCTGACCGTTATTCAGACCGTTTTGATTGAAATATGGATTGGATAAAAATTACTCTCGAATACAGTTGTTAAATTCATATTGTGTGTATAAAATATACATGGTTTCATTTAACAAGGTGGAATTGACCTTGACGTAGCTTCAGCGTCACCGCAGATAAAAAATATGGTGGCCCAGTATGACGGCCTTCTCGAACTTTGAAACTTTTGCGTGAAACATTTGTGAACATGATCACTGGTTTGAATTCTGTGTTTTTATCATTTTATATGCCTCATCCTGTAGCCTATATAGCGATAAACCATTTGTGAGTTGTGTGCGCGCGCCGAAAAGGTTTTTTTTTAATCTTATAGTTTGGAATTGGGGAGGGGGCAAAATATTTGTTTTGGATACATTTAGCAAAGAAATTAATAGTTCTAGTCAAATCTCTAAACTCCTAGGGTTGATCCATCCCGATAGATTTGCTATTCCTTCACCAAGTGGCACCAAAATTAATATTTTTGAGTCGGTCAAAGTTAACACTGCAGCCAAAGTATCTCCGCCTGATGGTATCCAGGAATATTTGCGATTCGTTGAGCGTGTGTCTCACGTAAGTTTCTGTCAAAAAAAATTGTGCAGAAGGGTGTGTGGAAACATAAAGGGGCAGAACGGGCATCCAAAAAATATAATAGCATTGCACCGCATGCCGGGACAGCTACTTTAACACATAAATATTTACCAAAATTTTGTTCAAATGTATTTTACTATGGTATGAAGCCCTCCACATTAGTTCTCTCTTGTGCTGTATTAAAAAAAAAAAAGTTAAATATTTTTAATTTAAGTAAAATATTCACCTTAAACGCATCACTCATCTCTCTAACAAAGTGTTTCGTCATACATTTAAAGCATTTTGTTTTCTCTTTAATAATGTATGCTGGTTTATAAATTGAAAAGTTTTAACGTACAGTGTTAAACCGTGTAACCCGGTGTATTGGGAGTGAATGAATTACGATACACTTGGTATCTAAAATATATTTATACTACAGTTGTAAACAAGGCTCCCTTCATGGCTACGTTTGTATACGAAGTATGAAGTCCACCGAATGCTTCTAGCATTGTGATGTTCTTATCTTGTTGGCAATTTCCCACAACCGGAAGTATGTGAAGGCCGTTTATAGTCATTTTCTATGGGCGCGAAAATCATTGTTTTAAAATATGTACTGAATTTGCAAACTCATATCAGCATAGTTTTTACTATTTACTTAAAAATCTAGGTCTTTCAACAGAATGTTTTGGTTGCCACGGCGGACGAATGTTCGGACTACTCGCCTACCACAAAAGAGATTCGGGTTCGAACCCCGGTGGGCTCGGTCCCGGATGTTTGCATTGGGGAATCGAGCCGGACGATGTCGCTGGCCTGCGGGTTTTCTCAGGGATTTCCTGTCTCCTCCCCCCTCCCCGCCCTTGCGTAGGGCCACATTTAATTTCGTCCTTCGGGATACGCAGACTGCCTACGGGAACACAATTATAAATGTGTATTCGGGGTGTGACATCGTAGTCCTCATGTGTACTCTGTACTCATAAGACATTTCTTTAGTTTTAACATAATTTATTTATCTGAGAATGGTGTCTACATAATTGAAACCAGAAATTTGTTTCAGAGGCTCATAATTATTCGCATTGCTTTTTCACAGCATGCGTTCCTTACCTAAGAAGCATGTACGGTTAATTTAAGATACACTTCAGCACTTAACATTGTTCAGGTGCTGCATGATACAGCGGAGCGGCGTAGTGGGAAATTACCATGGGTACGACCTTGCATTGTGACTTTTAGACATTTGTTTACCACACTGTTACGAAACTACAGGATGTCTTGTCAACTTAGCGTGATTTGTGAACGATAATAACTGAGGGGACTAGAACATTCGGACTGTTTCTTCCCGTCCAACAACTTTGTGTACACAGCTTTTACAATCACTAGGGTTACTTTTTTTAAAGTAATTTTTACATATTTTTTGATAAGTTAAATAATTCAACGCAAGGTATTCATTAATGTAGTTAGATTTTTTTATCTTCAAACGATAAAAAATACTGTAAGCGAATTATCATTATAAGTTAAATAGAGTAATTCGAAGGGGAAAAATGTGTAAGCGCGGCTATCCACGTCTAAATATTACCATAAAATGTTTAAAAAGAAGTAATATCATGAACCTAAATTGTAGGCGCATATGCAGCATTCGTTTGTTTTATCAAACATCCTACGTTCAAGTTTACGAAAAAGTTCTAAATAATTTTCGAATATAATTTTACGAACATTCATTAAATAAAGTCGAGTGTTAATTATTCAGCCGTTACGATTCTCTATGTGAGGAGGCTTACTTTAGTTGGATGACTTTAGGACTATTTTACTGCTTGTGATTTCTCGTAGTTTAAAAATTTCTGAATTGTCTAAACTCACTGTAAAAAAAAAAACTCCTGAAATGATTAAACGTAAACGCAGTATAGGACAGTTACCATACTTCCGCCTTGTAAATACACAAACTTTTACAGTTGTTACAATACAAGTCTGGTAACTCATGTATACATTTGACTGTTTTATAAAATTTTGGAAGTGCTACTATGGATGTCTGGGAAACAATTCCATCATTCCTACTTTATTAGCACTCCTAAAAGCACCACGTGTGACAAATTTACAAACTATTTTTACAGTGTACCAACAGGTAAATTCGGCGAATATGTTCACGAAAACACCAGCCTCATATTATCTTGAATATTATTTCGTGGCCATATATCAGCCGGGCTTGCAGGGAAAGTATTCTGCATTTAAGCATACTCGAATAATTGTGCATTATTATATTCTGTAATCTCTCAACCAGATGGCAGCTTAATTGTAATAGTAAAATGGTAGTAGGCATGCTGGAAACATAAAGTGCTTTTCCCGAGCTTTAGAAGTAGCACATGCTGGCTATCTCATCTGTAGTTTCCGAGCTCTGAAGTTTTCCTTGGAGGAAATGTTATGCCACTCGTGGTTTACTGCTCAGAGTTTCCTCATCTGATTACGACATTTACATTCTTGGGAAGAGTGACACAATTTATCAAGGGAAATGTAGCTTTCCGTGTTTTTCATGTGCAGTGGGGAAGCAAGAAGTGTTTTCTTTGAGATTTAACCGTAATTATCATTTCTCCAAAGTATTGACATTGATAATTTTTTTAATACAGTACATTAAAATACTTATGTTGTACATGACGTCTTGCTCATACCAATCTTTGTTTGCATCTGCAATTTATCATTTTATCATGTCCTGCGCTTAATTTTACCAACTGGCTGCAGCTATTTCCGTAGCCTAGAGAAACGAAGCATAAAATGTACTGGTTATTTAGTCGCTTCAAAAAAGATCATTTTTAAGCATTGGAATGTAAGACGCTGTGAGATAAATAGCATGTTTTGGTTTGTTAAGTAGTTGTCAGGGGGAAAAAAAACAGAAATACACTTTTCTTTTACAGACGAAAATTTAGTTCGTTTTGAAACTGATGAGCGATTCGGCAATGATTTACGATGTACCACGAGAAACCGAATCCGAAGAGTGTTAACGAACACAAGAAAGAAATAATGCAGCGTAACAAATGAGTCTACTTTCCTCGAGGTTGGTGCAAATGAACCCAAAATTTATACGGCTACCATTAAAAATACATAGTTCGATAGTAAAATAAAACGAACAGTTAACATTATCACTCACAGTTTAACCATCGCAGTATACTTCACATAAAACGGCACAGTACATCCTTAATTGATTGGAGTTATGCAGAAGGTAATCAACCCATTAATTACTGGAGCTGAAATATTTAAGGTCAACGCTTACTTTTTGTACTTAAAACATGTAAAACCCGTTTTTTTCTGACCTCTTCATTTTTTCAAATACTATGATTTAATATTTGTTCGTTTTAGATGATGTACTTCATATCTTCTTCTTCTATTTGGGATGATTATCTCAAAGTAAATTTATTTTTGGTTTGGTTCCATTCAGCATAACTTCATCTAATTATGATGTATAAGTTTTATTTTCTATGGAGCGCAGTCTTGCAAAAGTGCATGTACTTGTACATACAAAGTGTGTAGACATACTTGAAAATATTTGGCGTACTAAGTGGGGCTGAAATTAGTTAAATGTTTTGGCAGAAAAATACATATATGACATAAAATACTGTATGGAGATAGTTTAAAATAATTGACTATTTTTGTGTTTCAAGACATTTACGTACTTTCCTAACTTTACATTATGGTCAACGTAACAAATTTATAAAACTACAGGAGAAATTTTTTTTTAACTTTTCAACTGCATTATTAACATTTTTAGGATATTCAACTTTTTAAAAGTATCATCCATCTCCCACCACGCTTCTAAGAACAAAATTCCTATGCTTAGTTTTTAGCCATGAGGTGTTATACACCTACCACATATTCTAATTGTATGAATAAAGCATACAAGATAGTAGTCTACTTAGGAAAACAATATTTGCCTGACTAACACACAATCTAGAGACACGATTATTTCGCGTATTGATTCTAGGTCAGGTATACTTCATTCCTTCTGTGATTAGACGACACCTGTTTTAACACATATTTTGACGACTGCAAGCCAGTGATAAATAAGGAAACAAGTCGTGGTGGTAACACGTGTTACGGTTACAAGCCGATAGATATTCGACTTTGGCCAGTGTGTGTATAGGTCTGAGAAGTCTAGGCTGTTGCCAGATTAATGCGCGAAATAACCGTGCCTCTATTTATTAGCACTTTCACTGCTGTGCATGACTCCACAACAGAAAGCTAATTTACCTGTATCCGCGACTTTTGGAACACTATTTCTACTTGAAACTGGGCTCCTCACTTACCACGATCCTATTGGCCCACATCGCATAAGAAATGCCTACTAAACTGTGATGTGTTCTATTGCTGGCTCAACCCCGGTCAATGGTGTGGCATATCGAATATGTTCGAATGAATGAGTGAAATATTTTTGTCAGCGCTTAACATCGAGATGTTCAGCGCTATGAGGGATGACATGAGGTGAGTGTGGAGCAGCACCGGAATAAAATGCAGGGGATAACGGGAGACCCCAAAAAAACCGCCGACCAACGGCATCGTCCGGCACGATTCCCACACGCGAAAATCCAGGGACCAACCCCGCCGGGAATCGAACCCGGATCGCCTTGGTGGGAGGCGAGAGGTCTGACCTCTCGGCCACCGCGGATCCCCTATGGTCGAATGAAATAGTCAGAACATATAAAACCTTATTTTCATAAATGATAATCATTTTAAAAATTTTCAAACCTCATTTTACATACATTATTTATTAATTTTTAAATTATGGGATTAATTTTTGATCTAGCAAGGTGATAGGATTATGTCCAAGGAAATTTGTACGTAATTAGCAGATTTACAGAACCACAGCCCGAGCAATATTATAGGTTTTGACCAGGAGAGCCATCCGCCCCCCTCCCCCCGCCTTCTTTCTCTCCAACCATACGGACCCAATATAGCCATTCAACGTGGCAATGTACGTCTTAATGTTCCAGTATATCTATTTTGATCAAGAACAACAATTTGGTTTTCACCGATGAACGAATTGCAGCCAGAAAGTATATGACAAAAAAGTTACTAATCCTTTTCTTCTGTCTTCCTCATATAATCGTGCAAAGTATATTCTCATGTAAATATCAACAATTAGTGGAACTACTAAAATGTTTTTTTAAGACGGATCTTACTACCAGGAAAATTGTTATTATGTTTTTATTCCTTAAAAATATAATCAATTATGTAAATAAATATATCTTCAAAATAGAACCAATTTTGTACATGTTTCTTTTAAAATTTAATAAAATATGAATATAAATATTTCTTTAAAAATAAGGATATATATACGTATATATATATAAAATTGATTGCATTGTTAAGGAATAAAAATAGAATAACAGTTTTCCTGGTAATAAGTAACTTCTTTAGAAAAGAAACATTTTAGTAGTTCCACAAAACGTTCATAATTACACGAGAATATATTTTCCTAAATTTTATATGTACGGTATATATACTTTTTTCCTTTGAAATTTAGCACGACTCAATTAATTAAAATATCTCGACTCGCCTACGACTATGGTATTACAATATTTTCAAAAATTGTTCTAAAGAACATAATGAATTCTGCTTACTTAGATGTTGAGAATGAGGTTTGTGTTGAATGCTGTGCAGAGGCCGAAGTTCCCCGCGAGGCATGTGTTCACGTCGATGCCTTTCTGGGTCCTCGTGGTGGCGCACTTCGGTAACCTGTGGGGCCTGTTCTTCCTCCAGAGTATGGCGCCCAAGTACATGAACGACGTGCTGGGTTTCAACCTCAAGCAGGTTAGTGATCTCAATATTCTGCCGTCTGCCACTGCTTTGAAAAATAATACTAGGGTTTACTACTCGTGCTTAAGGCCATGATCTTTCATTTATTTCAAACAATTACAAATAATTCAAATATTTTTTAACAAAGTGCGTTGAAAAAATTTGAGACTGTGTACAGTTATACGGTACACAATTTTATCCGAGCGTTTTTTAAAATTATGTACTGTTTGCTAGCAAAAAAATATTTTGCTTCATTTTGGCTTATTTTCACAACATAACAAAATATGAAAATCAGTTTGGTGTGTTGCAACAGAAAAATGCATATACGAACTTTGATATAAACTGCCTGAATGAATTTTTGATATATGTATTAATTTGCGTTTAAAAAAATATTTTCGAAACCACTGCTAAACCAAAGAGCGAGGCCTTAAGACCATGATCATGGCCGTCTTTAGCAGAAGGCAGGAGTCTTGAATGTGGCAACACTACATCGGGGGGCCTGCTGCCTGTCACTTCTTGACCATCCTAGTCTCTGCTGCGTGTATAGATGCAGCTTTAGTGGCGTGTACACGTCTACACTTACTAGAACAGTCAGTGAGCGACCGGGCAGTAGGCCTCCGATGCAGCGTTGCCACATTCAAGACTCCGGCCTTCTACTAATGACGGCCATGCCATGAGCCATAATTTCTACTGCTTTTACGATAATTATTTTTTTATCCTTAAGGTGGGACATCAGTGGCCATGTTGGATTATTTTATTTTTCGCTTTTTCTTACATTCTGAGAAGAAAAATTCAAAATGTGAGAATATAGCGTGAATTCTATTTACCTTGCACTATAGTACAAGCTTAGCAGTTAAACTTTTAACGTATATCTAGGCCGCAATCAGTCAACCAAAATTAAGAATAAACAACAGTTGGTTTGACTGACTGCGGCTTAAACATACGTTAAAAGTTCAACTGCGATGTTTGTACTGTAACGCAATATAAATAGAATTCACGCTGTATTCTCAAAATATTCAATTTTCTTCACAGAATTTTAAAAAAGTCAACTAATAAAATAATCCAATATAGCGACTGATGTCCCACCTTAAAGTGAGCAGATATTGAAAAACTGTTGTACAGTTTTGTTGAAAAATGTTTTTATTATGTATTTTATTTTTTTCTACACAAAAAAATATTTCGATTTTACTAATAAGTAAGGCTAGGAATATTTCGCGAGTTCAACGGCCAACATGCTAGAATCCATTATCCTGTGTATACCGAAGCTTACAATTTGTACATTACCTGCTACTCATTCAGACAACAGACAATGAACGAATAGACGGGGCTTGAGTATGTATAGGACATTGGATTCTAGCATGCAGGACATTTAACTCGCGCATTTTTCCTAGCCCTACTAATAAGTTAATTAATGAGAATTTCCCTAATTGCATAATTACCTGAAACCATTGTTAAGCCCGGTATACACTAGCCACAATTCAGTATAGAATTCCGTACCTTTCAGTACAAGTAGCACTGTGATATTATGTACCACAACAACTCTGGTTCCAGACACAATTCCGTACCTAATTTCACAGACAGAGCCCGTTCTATTTTACATCGTAGTGTATGTTTACGCGCATGCGCATTACACGTATGTCTTGTACTGTGAAATAGTTTTCGGAAATTTTACAGTTACACTTTACGGACTGTGGCAACCAACATCACAAATATATATTTCTTCTTTGTGTACCGAAACATAAAAGTAAACAGTGATAATGTGTACGCAACACATGTTTTTCTACATAATTCTTTTGTGAAATCTCAAGCGACGTTTATGAACAGAATTAAGTAAGGTATTGAGTAGAGAATGAAGGAAATCATGTACCGGGCTTAAAGCCTTGTATACAATATCCTTAATAGTCTACTTAATTCCTTACTTATTTCTGTTGATAAACATGCATAAAAATTTTATATCAGAATTATGTAGCAATACTTCTGTGCTACGTACACACTATCACTGTTTACTAACAACTTTCGGTACATAAAGAAGAAAAATTATGTTAGTGGTATTGGTTGCTATAATCCATAACGTATAACTATAGTATTCCCGAAAACTATTCCACAAACAAGACACACGTGTGATTCCCAAAAAAAGTTAAACTATCGTGTATTTGTTATGTTTCGATAACTCCGGCAGAGTGTTAAAAAGAAAACAAGAAATTTTATTATTATTCAAATCGCATGGGAAACCCTGCTTGCGTACTTCGCATGCGCCGTGACTGAACGTGAGCATTGCGCATTCTCGTGAACATACACTACGATGGAATACAGGACGGTCTGTATCTGCGAAATTAGGTGCGGATCTCTGTCTGGATCCAGCGTAATTGTGGTACACACTGTCGCAGTGCTACTTGCACAGAATTTGCTACGGAATTCTATGCTGAATTGTGGATAGTGGGTCCCGGACTTAAGGCCATGATCTTTCATTTATTTCAAACAATAGCAAATAACTCGAATATATTTTTTTAATGAAATTTTTTGAAAAAAAATTGAGACTGTGTACAGTCATATGATACACAATTTCGCCGCAGCGTTTTTAAAAATAACGTACCGTTTGCTAGCAAAATATTATTTTAATTTATTTTGGCTTATTTTGACAACAAAATATGTGATATTTAAGGGGCAATAACCTAAATATCCGTTTGGTGTATTGCAACAGAAAAGTGCATATACAAATAATGATGTATACGTGTTAAAACAGTAAGAATGAATTTTGATATATGTATTAATTTTGTCAAAAATTTTTTTAAACTATTGCAAAACTAAAGAGCGAGGCCTAGAGTAACGAAAATTGGCGAAGTTGTCTTCACGGTGTAAATACTTCGACACCTAGAAGTAAGAGAGTGTGTTCGTCAAGGTAGGGACTTGTGTTTGTCACAGAGTGCTGGATTGGCCTCTCTACCGTACGTTGCGCGCCTCTTGTTTGGGCTTGTGTTCAGCTACGTCTCTGATTGGCTGCTCTCCAGCCACACCGCTAAGACCTGGACTGTACGCAGATGGTTCACCATCTCATGTAAGTACCACTGTCACACTCGTAACACACTACTGTCATTGAACCATGATCAGTAATTATTTTCTAACAAAGGTGCAAAGAACTCAAATTATTTTTGACAAAATGCTTCTAAAATATTTCGAGAATGTTTGCAGTCATACAATATACAATGAACGTAGTTTCTCCTTTGCAAAATTATGCACAGTTCATAAAAAAAACATATTGACTGAATTTGGCTTCAGCTCATAACAAATTTTGTTAAACGTTTATTATTCTTGAAAAGACACTTCTTCAAATGTATTTTCCTTACAGTGAATCAGCTAAGAGATGCCGTGAGTGAGTCGAGCGATGTCCGAATAGGAAGAATGATTTGAAAGGAACGGAGGAATTGTTGGTCTAACACAAACTGTGCAACTCGTTAGAATATTCCTCGTTCATATTACAGGTGCTGCGTACCACGCACTTCAAACACGTTGTTATGTGCGGGCAGATACTTATCTTCGCGAAACCATTCCACGTGTGTCAGTTGTGCCAATGTACGAAAAGAAAACACTCTTCGGACAAGGACGGAATGCCGTTGTTAAGGGGCCTGCCTACCTTCGCTTCAAATGCGTTGCAGCAAGCTACGACTATTCTTTTTTTTAAGAAACTATTTAACCAGTATTATATTTGTACACCTACGAAAAGATCACACACTTTAAACTATGTCGCTATCGTTTTAGAACCCAGCATGTTTATTAGAAACATTTTGGAGCCCCTCGAAATTGTCAAAAATGGTTTTCCCAGACTGCCGTATCTGAAAAAATAACAATCGGATTCGAGTTCCAAATGCGAAAATCAGGAGACCGATCCCACCGGGAATCGAACCCAGATTGCCTAAGTGGAAGGCGAAGGTCTAACTCCTTGACCACCGCGGTAGCTATGTTTGATAGACTGCAAAATCTGTAATTGTGGGTTTTTAAACAATATGCTTTAAATTTAAATTCAAAAAATTATCTTGTTAGCCAAATAATTATTACATTGTAGAAATTATTCATGATTAATTAGCGTCTGTTAATTGCCTAACGTACAAACATTTTTTAGAATCTTCTGTTTCAGAAGAAAACTTTTGTAAATAATGTTGTAATCATCTGGAATCTTCTTCAGTACATCGTAATGAATACCTATATCACTGAACAATCTATTCTACAAAGTTAAAGGTGCCTTAAGAATATTCCATAATTTTATTACAGCTCTGCAGAAGAAATATTTCTGTTAAACTTGCCGTGTACGAACTGATTTAAACAGTTTTATTGTAACCAAAACTTATTCATTTCGGGATATTTCTATAACTTATTTTTGTCTATTACTTAAACATATTTTCATTAAAATACGAATTTCGAAATATCTTATTTCTGTACTTTTTATGATAGTGATAATTTTAGTTGTCATACACTAACTATATTCTGTATGCATATTTTTTTTTATTTACCGTTCTCTATTTGCATATAAGCGCAATATAACTTTCTCACAGACTCCTGTGGCTGGTACTGGGACAAGGAAAACCAGTTTTTAAGCGAATGTCATTATTATTTCTTGGCACGCTTTACTCTTTTATTTTAACCTACTCAGCTTCAGTGGCACACACGCTAAGGCCAAGGTGTGACAGTTTCAGCCAGTCGATGAAAAACTACTCTACAAAACCGACATAGAAAAAGAAACTATGGCCAGGACCTATTTGTTTGATCGTAAATAATTATTGTGGGACGGCTTAGTCACAAAAAATTTATCAGGAAAACCAGTTTGTAATTCATATACATATTGTTACTACAAGGATAGGAAGGGAATTTTTTAAATGAGAATATTATAAGGTTTGCGATTAAATGTTATTGGATTGTGGACATACGCCATTGCTCATGTTTAGCTGATCAAACCTGTGTTGAATGACAAAGTATGAAAACGAACAAGAAAAAAAAAAAAACAAATATAAAACGCACACAAAAATGTAAAAAAATTACTCCCAGAGGAATTCTGTATTTTCTTTTCCTTTTTTTCAAAATAAAAGTTATATTACACAACAAAGAATTCTATAAATGGTATTCAGTCGAATATCGACACAACACCCAGACACAAAATACAGACACAAAAGACAGACACAAATATAGAACCAGATTCCCAATATGAAACAAGATGGAAATAGACGAAAAACAGCGAACAACAAAAACAAGACAATATACAAAAAACATGTTAAAACCAACGAAAACTGCAACGTTCGGGAATTGCGATCCATCCCCAAAACGTTGCAGTTTTCGTTGGTTTTAACATGTGTTTTTATATTGTCTTGTTTTTGTTGTTCGCTGTTTTTCGTCTATTTCCATCTTGTTTCATATTGGGAATCTGGTTCTATATTTGTGTCTGTATTTTGTGTCTGGGTGTTGTGGCGATATTCGACTGAATTCCATTTATAGAATTCTTTGTTGTTTAATATAACTTTTATTTTGATAAAAAGGAAAAAAATTGACAGAATTCCTCTGGGATTGCTTTTTATATATTTTTGTGTACGATTTATATTTGTTTTTTTCTTGTTCGTTTTCGTACTTTATCATTCAATACAGGGTTGATCAGCTAAACACGAGCAATGTTGTACGTCCACAATCCAATAAAATTTAATTGCAAACTCCCGTTGCAACAAACATTTAAAAATCTCATTATAAGGTTTGGTATAATGACATCAATAGTAAATGCATAGGAATACCTAATATTGTGTAAAAATATATTATTAATATTTTCAATCTAAATATGATTGTTTTATTTTAAAACTTACTTATGGGTAAATTATCAAATACCTTTAGTATTTATTGGAGTTACCTGAATATACATACACAATCAGTTTTCTTTTCTGATAATTGGTACCATTGCGGTAATTGCTAGCTATTTAACTATCAACTTCATAAATAAAAAAAATTAAATATAGGCAAACCGTAGAACTAGTTTAAAATCCAAAAGTTTCTATGTCATTTAGATGTCAAGTAAATGCATCTTAAGTAGTATCCTCACATATAATTTTCGTTTAATCTTGCATTTAAAACCATGCAAATTTTTAAACTTTGCACTACATAGTTTAAAGTTGTGCCATACGACATTGTTAATCTAAATTTTTTTAATGGCTATTAAAGATTAAAGATGCCAATACACTATTAATAAGTTTTATGGAAATTAATCAAGTGGTATGATTATAGTTATATTTTACATTTTATGATAGAGTTTAAAAAATTAAATTAACCCAACATTAAGCAATGATTGAATGAAGGCAAAAGAACTCCACGATTCCAAAGAAATTTCTTCGTGAGAATTTAATAGCTCCGTGAAACACTTATGCCAATACATAAAACTGTAAAGTAAAAGTGTGCGAGTATATACACACACAACACACACAGACACAGACACACACACATATATATAATTTTATAGCACAATATATCATCTTAAAACCGCCTTGATCAGGCTTGAAAATTACATAAAATACGTTTTTCCATTTGATTTCGTGATTTCAGATATTCTGTTTAACGTGACTTCGCAATACGATGAGAAAGTCTTAGAACTCATAAATTGTCACTTGAACGGCCTTAAGGGAGACAGCTAGATGCTACATTTTATTCATAGAATTTATGCAATAATTCCTGCTTTAAAATAATTTTGGTAAATGTGGCAATATTGACGCATAGCAGATATTTGTGCTGAATTTTGGAGGTCATAATAGTGTTATATGTTCATCTTATAATGGACTTGTAATCATTCTTGAAAGTAAACCTATGATTCCCTTACAATGATTCTACGTGACAAATTAATGTTATATTCCATCATTATTTATGTCAAACATTTTATCAAGAATTTAACCTACGTCTTGTCGAAGAGAAAATTTTGATGTTTTGACTTAAAAACAGAAAAAAAATCAAAACACCTCCCCTCCTCCCCCTTAAGAGATTCCCGAATGTTTTTCCCTTGTACAGCCCACCTGATCCCTGGAGTACTGCTGGCGGCAATGGGCTTCACCGGCTGCGACCCAGGCCTGTCTGTCGCTTTGATGACGCTCAGTCTAGGAGCCAATGGCGCGTCTACTATCACCAACCTTGTCAACCAGCACGACCTGGCGCCCAACTTCGCAGGTAAGTCGCTACCAACGTGATTCTCTTATAATTTCGCTCTGCATTGATATTTCTTTGATTACTCAGAGTTAAAGGAGCGCAACTGTTCGACGAGTAGCGTCATAATTGTATTTTTTTTTTAATTTTATTTCCCAGCTTTTCTGCTAATTTTGTTTGTGTATGATTATACACGTACACCTTATACATGTGTGTTTATGTTTGTGTATATGCGTGTGGGTACCCCCTTAGGTGTCAAATTTCGAAAGATCCCTTTTTAGTGCTCGCCCACAACCTGAGGGAAATTACACAAAGAATTTCACATTTCTAAGTCTGGCGGTTTGAACTGCAGTTTGACATTTCAGTCAATGAAATATATATATATATATATATATATATATATATATATATATATATATCACACAAACATTTAAGCATTTAAGTGAGAGAAAGAAAGCCAAGATGGATTGTATTTGTGTGAAGGCAGCTTACAAAAAATTAAGTCGATAGTGGGTTCGGATACTATTCAGAGTATGTACTTCGTTTCTTAAAATAAAGTACTTTCGGATTTTATATTTTAAGTCACATGAAGTAAATATATCTCCAAACTTTGATATCTTAAATCTTGTGTACGGCAATGTGTACATGTGTATTAGAATGTACATATATATATATATATGTGTGTGTGTGTGTGTGTGTGTTGGTGTGTGTGTGTTGGTGTGTGTGTGTTGGTGTGTGTGTGTTGGTGTGTGTGTGTTGGTGT
>PNEQ01002287.1:7044-42338 GCA_003012365.1 Medauroidea extradentata | reverse complement strand
ATATATATATATATATATATATATATATATATATATATATATATATACAGTGGATTCTCCATCCACAATTTCTCATGGGACTGACAAAAAATTTCAATACATGAGGGATTTCGATGGATGTGGTCTTAAAATGCTGTAAAATAAATTAATCGGCCCCAGAATGTGTTCCATGCATGCAGGTATTTCAATCCATCAGGTTTCAATACATAGAGAATCCACTGATATATATATATATATATATATATATATATATATATATAAATTATGCGTTGTTGTTACCCTAATTATATTGTGGTAGTATTTAAAGTTACTTTTAATAAATTTGTTTACTTAATTAAACTAGACAAAAATACTCCTACTTTCTAATATTTGTGATGCTGTTTGACACAATTTCTACTGACAGGATGTGATTCTGAGATAAATTGTTATGCACAAGAATGAAAGTTCTTAGATTAAAGTCAGACTTACAGTACGATTTTTGTTTTCAGTCAACTGTCTTGATTGAATTATTTTTCGAAATGTAACATTTCTAAATTGCAAACTTTCAGTTGATAACATATAACTCGCTGATATTTGAAACTAATATTAAAAGTAAACGTGTGTTTGTTTGTAGGAACACTGTATGGAATAATGAATACATTCGGGACATTGGCTGGAGGACTTAGCCCATTCCTTGTCAACTTCATCACGAGGTATAAGGTAATAAATCAATGAATAAATATTTCAGATGAATGATACTCGTGAATGGTGTTTATTGTCAAGCTGATATGTGTATTCAACTTGTTTGAGTTTGGGACACGTCTGCTTTATAAACTGCCACATTTTAAGAACTGTTGTTACGCATCACATTTCTACTGGTATTATTGTTAATAGCGTTTACTGATATTAAATAGCTTTAATTTGTTTATTTTAACACGTTTCCATAAGTCTGAATCTTTGTGAGTAGGGGGTTTATGTATATAAATACACTCTAAATGTGAGGGAATATTCACTGATTCAGGCCGATCGATGGAGCAGTTTCAATTAACTGAATCTGTGAGAAACTACTGTGAAATCGGTGACTTTTCACTGATTCCGATAAAGAGTGCCAACATACCACAAGTTAATTAGTGAATGTCCACAGATTTTCCAGTAATTTTCCACTTATTTAATAAGTGAAATCTGTTCTTTGAAAACAACTGAAAAAAACTGTGAATATTAACTGATTCACTTGTGAGATGCTGGCACTCTTAAAGGAAATCAGTAAATATTCACTAGTTAAACAATGAATATTTTTACTGATTCAAATTGTTGAAACTGCTCCATCCATCAGCGTGAATCAGTGAATATTCACTATTTCAGATTAAGAGTGTATGTGAGATATAACGGTGCGATTTATTTCTCAGTTATTGTGTTGACTTGTCATTAATTCTTGTTTCTTGCTGCTACTGAGGTTAATATTTAATTGGAACCATAGAACATTCCTTATAAACGGTACTGTCAGGTATCGAGAGTACAAAGTTCTTGACTCAGAAGAAGAATTAGTACCAAACAATAGTTCATTCACCGTTATTTCAGTTTAATGTCTGCAATGGCGGTCTTTACTGAAGGATCTTAACGTAAATCAACATGGAAAGTTAGGTTAAATAAACTAAAACTGCAGGACCAACATAAGAGTTAAAAATACTTTTATATGAACAGTGTTATGGTTTTCAGACGCATATTCACGTACATTTTTGTGTGCAGTCATCTGATTAAATATATTATTTGTATGTTTGGTTTACGTTTAGTAAATATGTCATCAACGTGCTGTACAAAAATGCGCCGTCAGATAAAGTGTGTGTCTCAGAAATACTTCACCATGGAAATATTTTTACTCAGAATGTTGGTGAAAACTGCTGTCTAAGGCTGTTTTATTTTTTCATATTGGCTTTCAGAATCTTAAAATTGTTAATTAATTTATTAATCGTAGACTGATTACTTCACTTTCATTAAAAACATTAAACGAAATTTACAGATTTTTGAAAGACAACATAAAAAATTCAATCTTAGTAAATATTTCTTGCCAACTTCATGAAACAATTTTTTTAGAGCAATTTGTTCCGGGTTAGTAATTAAGTACATATAATTCCCGCGCGAAAAATGACACAAAAACCAACGCGTTACTGCACCAAAATGTTTGCTCACAAAGTCAAGTTTTTCTGAGTTAAAAGCCGAAAGTATGTGCTTACCTTTTTGAAGTAGTTTACGCTTCATAACTTCTTTTTATTTAAGTCACGAATATATTTTTGTTTTTGTAAGTTCTGAAACATGTATTTTTGAAAACTTATTTATTTTGAGGGGTGAGGGTGATATTGTTTATTCATCACACTTTGAGAAGTTTGACAGTTTGACAGTACGTGCAGAAATCATTAATCGCACTGTTGCAATAAAACTAGGTGTAAACCGCCAAAATAACTGTCAGAAGTGATCGGTCTATTTCAATAAATCACAAAATACTTCCATTTGTTCTAATGTAACAGTTATCTTAGCTTGGCTTACGAAGCGGGTTATATTGGTAGAAAGCATCGTGGAGGTGGGAGTATACAGAAGATGGCATGTTGGTATTTCCTTGAAGTCGACGTACATATGCTAGTTTTGCGCTAACAATCCGTTATTGTACACCAACACACAGAATCGAGTAGATCGAGTAAGGTTTTCGTAAGTGCCTCGTATGGTATAGAATGAACATATTTGAATGAAAATGGTTACGTGAGTTTAATTCGGGTGTGAAGAGCGAACAGGTACGTGGAATACATCTGCTATTGTTACATTTTATGAGTAAAAAAATCTATGATTTACATTTGCGTAGTGTAAATTATGTGAATGCACAATTGTTTATGTAGATAAACCTAGTGAACTAACCTGAAAATACGACCACATATATTTTCACTGACGATGTGCAACTGCTTGCTAATAGCAAAAAAAAATATATATATATATATATATATAATTATATATATACATATATATACTTATTGCACACCAAATGTTCAATAAATAGCAAAAACTAGCATAAGTGTATTAAGTTAGTTCAACAATGGTTTCCATGCACAAACAGTAGGCGATGTCGATACTCACATAAATCTGTTTCAAAACGCAATCATGTTGTTGAGTTTTAATTTTATCTCAAAATTTTGTTCTCCAATCAACGTAGACTGAAATAAACACTGCACATCGATAAATCATTTTTACTCTACTGATCTTCAAACTTTGAGTAAAACACAATGATTCTTATGGCGGGAACAATGTTTGTGGGCTACAGTGACCACGTTTATAAACGTTCAAGCAACAAGAGCATAAGTACACTGACTTAAAGTAATTGCCTGGGCAGTATACGGCATGGCTAGCCCTTGAAAAGCACTGACATTTATTCTCGTATTTGAATTTAACCACGAAGAGGCCTGCTGCAATGAAACGTTGGTACTCTCTACCACAACGACGCGGCTCAACTTCAAAAGCCAAGACAGAAATATCATCAACAGCCAATGAAAGAATGCAAACATCTTTAATTATCAAAAGCTTCATGATCGCTCATAAATTACACCAACCATAATTAAACTAATTAACTCCCAACAATCAGGAAACTACTAGGGTACATAATTATTTTAATAAAATTTGCGAAAAAATTTCAAAGATTTTACTTACAGAACTCTTGTATTTATGTAAGAAAATATTAACATTGTGATTTATTGAAACGGAAATTTCATTACACCGCGCCAAAAGGATATCCGGATGCTTACAGCCACGGGTCCCTATTTATGCTGGTTTTACGAGTTAAATTGTTTAAATCCTAAAAGGGTGCAGATATCGCAGAACCATTACATAGCAATGTTGGAAATTGTTTGTACTATGTAGCCTAATTTTTTAAAACGTAAGTTTATATATTTTTGATTAACACTCGACTTAATTGAGTTTTAATAAAGTCAATAACTAGACAAAATTATAAAAAAAACGTGTGTTTTAAAAAAAATTGGCTGTATAGTGCGAACAATTTTAAACGTTTCAATGTAACGGTTTTGCGATATCTACTCTCTTTCAGGATTTAAAAAATTAGACTTACTGAAATAGCATGACCATATGTAATAAAATAAAAAAAATAGCTCGTATGAAGGCCGGAGCAGATGTCAGTTCCCAAAACGTCGCGAGGAGTTCGTCTAAATAAATCTTCAGTGTTTTTCTGTGTAGTCCTCTATGTTACCCAGGCTTGTGTGTTGTCTGATCTCCGTCACAGTAACTGTATTTGCTGTCTGTGTGTTGTTCTCAGTTCTTCCGTTAATCTTGTTTTTCTTATTTTAGGCTGTCGATCCAATTTTATGTATATTTTTGTGTGCTTAATCTGACGTAAGTCTGTGTGGATTTATAATGTTCTTTTATTTTACATGTATGCTCTGACTACTTCTCATCTTGTGTTTCCTTGTTTTATTTTGTCTCCCATGGGTTAATGAAACAACACAGTACTGCAATAAACACGTGCACGATTCTGCTCAAAATAATTTTAACAAAACAATGAATAATTTTACAGAGAATTTCATTGAAAAATGGCAGCCGAAACAATGTTTTGGCACTGCAACATGTTGTGGTGAAATTACCAAAACTCGGTACGATAATATACATAAATCATTCGCAAATATACAACACTTGTTACAGAAATATTGTGTATTAGTGTATTTATAAGAATTTCTGGTAAATGTTACAAAAGCAATGTACCATGTTATAAATATTTTAAAGCTAATTAGCAAAGAACTGAGCGCAACACTACAAAATGTTGACTGATACCTGACTGTACACTGGATGATGGGATTGGTGTGTTGTGTGCAGAGCGGGTTGCAGGAGTGGAGGAGCATCATGGGTATCGTGGGTGCGGTGTACGTGGTGACGGGGCTGCTCTTCATGGGGTTCGGCACGGCGGACAGGCAGAGCTGGAACGATCCGGGCAGTATGCATGAGGCACAGCCCGAGGCGCCGCCCGACGACAAGGAGGACCCGAAGACAGGAGACGACGTCCAGCCGCACCAAGAGACCACCAAGATATGAGTCCGGTGCGCCGATGAACGGCCGACCTTGGAAGATAGCTGCCCTCCACGTATCCAACCTCGACGCCGCCGTTGGTATCTGCCCTGCGCAATGAGTATAAGAGTTTCTTCTCAGGATCATGACAGAAGAACCTTTAAATCCTCCTATACTAGGTTCATTTTCCTAGGTTAGTTTACCTAGGTTAGTTTTAAACCTGATAACCTATGTTAATTTTTGTTTACCTGAAGTGTAAAAAACTATACGTGAGTTGAAAGAGATTTTTGTCAGGTTAGTTGGAGCAAAAAACGTTGCTCGTGATATGAAAGTTCACACAAGAACACGGTTGCAACGCAGTGTTGTAAACTAACGACATTATCAATAGCATTAAGCTACCGAAAACAGCCCAAGTGGGTTAAACATTATTGCCAACTTTTAAGAACTGCTTAAAACAGTTTGCCTCTTACTCATGTTCGTAGACAATGTACACGACGTTGTTTGGTTTTTATATAATCATTTTTAGAAGAAAAAAAATATCAAGACAGATGAATTTATTGATTTCAACATTTCTTTAATGCATTTCATGTCATAAAAGCATCTGAAGCGATATGAATCTTGAGTTACATCTTTAAAACATTAATTTGAACAGTTTCAAACTAGTACGCCTGTCTTTCAAAATACGCCAAGTACGTTCAAATTGCTGTTATAATATAGAAGAATGATTTGCTGCTACCATAATTATTTAAATAAATAAACAAAAAAAATGTCTTTATTTTCTCAAAAAAAAAATACTACACAGTGTTAAACAATAATTGTATTTTTAAGCAAGTCGCGATTTGTAAACCAATTGTTTTAATTTCCAACAAAATTTTTTATGTAGTAATTGTAAGATGTAGAACAATAGTTACGGGTGTCTCCAGTAAAGATTTGTTTATATTATTCGAAATTACTAGAGTCCTGGCTGATGTCATTTCCGTTAACCTTTACTGTCAAAGTGTCCTCTGTGAAAGACGCTGTTCAAAAAGTTGTACTGCATTGTTCATTGCTAGAGCTGTATACTCATGAAATATGAGAATTAGTTATATACAAGGTTATATCAGTACAGCGGTTACAAACTTTCAGGAAAGATAGAGTACACCCAGACGATGGGGAATCACATAGCAATGCATGGTCGGAACCGTCACAAACAGGTTGCCCTAGACGTGAAAAAAATATATATATATTATGCCCACTTCACATATTATGTATCTTATATTTGTTTCCATGAAATTACTATTCATAACAACTAAATTATCAGCTTATAAACTATATATATATATATATATATATATATATATATATATATATATATATATATATATATATATATATGATTTTCAAATGCGATCTTCCAAAATCAGTGCGTATTAAAGGTATGGAAATAAAAACTCTGAGACATTCTATAATTATACCCACAACTGGCCTTGTCCACACTTCTTTTTTCGTATGAAACAATTGTACATAAGTGTTTGTAAGTGACAAACTGTGTTAAGGCACATGCATCAGAACGGCCATTAAAACGGAATTGTAGAATTACCGCACCTTATCCCGGATATGAAGGTAAATACATACACCGAGAAAGATCATATATATCTGCACAGTAAATCTTGTCTTAGCAAGTAATATTAAAACGAGCGAAATTCAGGACAAATGCTTAAAAAGGCCATGCTTACCAATTACTGAAAATTCTGCTCACACATCCCTTTAACATTTTACACTCGATTATTCCGCCTAGTAAAACAAGTAGCTGATATGAATATTCAAAATAAGCTGACTTTTTTCGATTTTATTATTCTCTGTACTTATGTCTTGAAAATACTGTTTCTGTTTCAGTTAAAAGACACACCTATTATTATCTAATGGCATTTGCTCTAGTTTTATATTACTGATTCGAGTTAAAATCTTACCAGCACAACTTGGCGACGTGAGGAACATGGCTCAACTTACCAGCGAGGAAACATTTATAAACGTTATTGCAGAAATAATTTAAAATCGGAATGCTTTTTCAGTCCGCTTCAGCTGACTAGTACCTTTTAGAAGTCGCCAACCTAGTCTAAAATTTCTATTACGGTTTCGGGAAAGTTGGTAACTCACGTTAGGACGTACGCCAAAGCTTCGGACAAAAGTTGAGCATTCGGAACGTTTTGATTGGGTCACTGATAGTCTTAGAACACGGGAGATTCTGACAAAGCTGTGACGTCAGAGGGTCACTTGCACCAATCAGCGCATCGTTGTCTTGGGACACAGGTTGGGATCCAGGAAAAAGGCCTTAAATTATATCCCCTCGTGATGGCTTCCATTTTTAATTCCAGAGGCAAGAAAAAGAGGATGTTAACAATGTTTGTTATTCGTCGACTCAAGCGTTTTGTGTGTCCGTGCGTTCAAAAATGTCGATGGTAAACGAAAATTTAGTGCTCGCATAACTCACATAAAGTAATTTTTTTCTAAAAATGTCCTGTCTTTTTATTTTAGGAATAGTTTTAGTGGAATCTTTAATCGCATTGTTTAAGGAAACAAATATTTTTTTTTCTAAATATTTTGTCAAGTACGAGGTTACTAAGCAGGAACGACTCAGTAGATTATCTTAAGTGTTACGTTACAGAAATGTGTGTAGACACAGTCGAGATGTAATCTTAAGGTATGCATACTGACTATGTTTTTAGCGTATTATGTATTTGCATCTGTGAACGACAACTACAAATTGCGACCTGCATTTCCTGAAGTTTGATCGAGGTTATCATGTTTTTATGTTCTTTTTTACATGATGCTTAAAAATACATTCTTAATAAGTCAACCGACTGTCATTTTTATAGAAATAAAGGTCTCGTTTACTGTAGCTTAAATATTTGTTTGTGAATAAATCTCTCCGCAATTTTCCTTTCGTTAAAACACCCTACGTTTTAAGCATGAAATGAATCTGGTAGGAAACGACAAGCTCCATATTTTGCTTCGTCAATTTGTTGCAACTTGATGTATGTGAAGCCAATTTCGTTTGAATAATGTAAGGTTTTTGTTTTTAATATTAATTTTGTATGTAATATTTAATATTTCTAAAATATTCTGTTGGAATTTTAAGATGTACATTTACTGTGCGAATTCCTGATTTTATGGCACTCCTGTTTTCTCGAAAATTTGTTTTTGTTCCAAAATATCATAACTCTTGCCTGCATGCAAGATTTGTAACTACGGTAGTGTTACCTTTATGCTCTATGTTAGTTTAGTGATTAACTACTAGGTGTGCGATGTATTAATGTATTTGGTATTGTTAAAAGTTCAAGGATTTGTGTATATTAGAGGCACATTTTCGTGTCATTTTTAATAGAGTAATGTGTGTTGTAAAATATGTAATATTTAAATAATTTTTTTACTGTGTTGTGCAGTATATGTTGTCACGTGTAATTTTGTACATATTTATATTTAAAACGGTACAATAAAGTCAACTTGATTGTTACGATAATGTGATATGACTTGTTCAATAGTACAAATGTAACTGCCAAAACATTTCTATACAGTAAATTATATGTAAATACATTGAAAGAGTAGTTGAAATTAGAATGTGTTTTACAAATACGTGTAAGGAGAATTTGTAATGGTGAATTACGTTAGTGTGCTTACGGAATTTCGGTTGATCATTTTAGCGTTAGTTATTTAGTGTAAAAAATTGAAATTATGTGTTTCAAAGTTGCCAGAAAATTAACATTTTTTGCATAAGAAATAATTGTCCGTGGAGTTGTAATTTTATGCTAAAAATATTAAGCTCTGCTTTACATATTACACAACAACAGTTTAAAATAGGAACAGCACAAAGAACTTTCTGAATAATTGGCCGAAGACGAAAACAAGCTTCTGTAATTAATGCGCATCCAGCATGTCCAAATTCTTTTTTTTTTTGTTTGTACAGCAAGATAAATGTCCATAAAATTACGATACTCTATTGAATAAGTATTTTTAACTGTGTTGGTGTTAACAATTTTCAGCTATTGAAAGTGTTTAAACTAACCAATAGTTGATGACTATTATAATGGTTACAAATAACTAATTTGTATAACTAAAACTGCCTAAATTTTTAATTGCCTCGTTTATCAGAAGGATGTTGCATACTTTAGAACTTTCTGTAGGTTTAAGAAAGAGCACGATGCTTATTAATCCAAAAGCCTGTGTAGGTTAAAATATCTCACCAAACATTAACATTTAAGGGCTCTCTACACTGAAAAATTCACAATTTTATAACTGTGCAAAACATTGTACATCACTTACACGTGCCTTTAATAGTAATTTCCCACAAATGAAATAACTTTCTGTTCCATAGTGTTCGTACAATTGCATGTCAAAGTAGCGATTTGAATACTTTCACTAATTACCCAAATTAAAAACTATTCAAGCGATGAAATAATTTACTGTGGAAGAAAACGTGTGAAGCGACAGAATGACACCTTTATAATTTCACGTTGAAATAATTTTTAAAAATACAGGTACTCAAAGACAGGTAAATATTTTGATAGATTCAAGAACTTTTTTCATTGTAAGCAATTTCTTACGTGAAATTACAAACGTGTCATTCTATAGCTTAACATATTTACTTTCATTCTAAATTATTTCATTCGTATCGTTTGAATAGTTTTTATTTTGGGTAAGTAGCGAAAATAGTTAAATCGCTACTTTGACATACTATTGTGATATTTCCTGGAAAGCCGGGTAGCGAGAGGTTCGAGCTGCATTCAGGTCAGCGTTGGGAAACCACGGAAGACAGCAACTCACATCACCCTCTCGTAGTGGCACAATAATGAGAACAAGCACGCCGACATATGGCACTGTTACCAAGTAAACTAGGTCTGTCGTCGGTCTGTCGTACGCCAGAACTCATCCGATCAACAGCTGTGTAGTTCTCCTCCGGGGCTCGTGGGTCGAGTCCCGGAGGGTCCGTGCTCGTCCGTCGATGCCGTCTACCTCATCAATCCAACTTCGGTAAGGTCGTCATATCTAGTTATGTGGCAGCAACCCGCGTCTTAACATAATATATTACTATTCAGTAATATTGCGCTCCTCTCCTAAATTAATAGAACATATTGTACTCTTCTTTGTATTCAGAGTACCTGCCATTGTAGTAGAGTAAATGCCCGTTTAACCATAACTGTCTTAGTCTTTTAATCTTAAATAATACCTAAATAAACTCACAGTGTAGCTACCATCTGAGTAAAACCCCCCAGATTAATAATGACTAAAATATACATTTAGTTACAATACGTTTATACGAAAAACTATGGACCCGAAAAATATTTTATTTCCGGGAAATTACGATATTAATATATTGTGTAAGAGTTGGACAGTGTTTGGTACAATTATAAATTTTCGAATGTTTCTGTGCTGAGTAATCTAAAGCCCAGTACACAATATCCTTAATTCTCTACTCAATTACTTACTTAATTATGTTAATAAATTTCGTTTGAATTTTCATACCAGACTTATCTAGCAAAACTTCTGTGTTGTGTACACACTATCTTTGTTTGCTAACACGTTTCGGTACGTAAAGAAGAAAAATATATTTGTGATGGTGGTTGCTATATTACATAAAATATAACTGTAAAATTTCCGAAAACTATTTCGCAATACAAGACGTACGTGTAATTGCCAAATAAGTGAAACAATCTTGTCTTATTTAGGTATTGTAAACTCTGGTGGTCGTTTGTTCAGTAGGAAAGAAGAATTTTATTACTAATCAAAGCATATTGGCAACCCTACTTGCTTACGTCGCATGCGTAGTGACAAACTGTTCATTGAGTATGCGAGTAAACGTACACTAGGATGAAAAATATGACTGGCTTCATCTGTGAAATGAAGTGTAGTGTGAATTTTCTCAGCAACAGCTACTCAATAAACACTCGTTACTATTATCTATTCCAAGCACTTCTCGTTTTTAAGATTTAATCTTACAATTATTTCACGGGAAAAATTATTTTGTACTATTTAGTATGTTTTATAAACGTGAAACCACTCCGGGTTCGGTATCTTGCTCGGTGCGACAGTATAAGTATTTGCCAAAGTTGCACAGATTTGTGACATCTTTTATAATTATTTTTAAAGTGATAAATGTCACATTATTTTTTTTGTAGACTAAAACTAGGGAGTAATTCTGTGGTTATAATTCTTAGGGTTTTATGTATCTGCCTAAAATTAGGATAAACATAATCCATTGTTTAATTTTCTTTACATCTCCGGAAATACATTAAAGTGTATAAAATTTGCTATTTTAAAAAGTGAAAAAAAAAAATACTTTTAAACAAACTGTCCTATTTTCAAAATTTTTTTTTTTTACAAATTAAACTCTGAACGTAGCCTGATAAAGTTATCCATCTGTCATTAATAATCACGTCCCGTATGATTAATTATAAGGCCAGAATGTTTTGTTAGTCAAATAGTTAAATATATAAAAATACATTTTTAATTTTTTAAAATATATTTTTTCTTACATTGCATTGTCGTCCTTTTCTGAGCTGTACGTTTCAAGTTTGAAATCTCTAGTTCATCGGAAAATTTGGTATAAAATCGATTGTAATATTTGTACCGAACAGACAAACAAACAAGAAGGAGAGTAATAAAAACGGTATAAATACATACATTTTTCATTATTACAGAGTACCGCATTTTTACCGAACGCACAAACAAATATACATGTTGTAAAAACGAAAACGAGAATTCATATTTTATTGTGCACTAGCTCAACGTCATATTAATATAGTAATGTCTAAATTTTTTACCTATAGTACTATGCATTTTATTGCATTGTCCTGATTTTTTTTATCTGGGCGAGTTCTTGTGTTTTGAATTCCTCACGTTAAAAATATATAATACGCGTAAAAAAATTTACAGTAAAACCAGATTAGGCATAGACTGTAATTTGTCAAGCAGGTTATGGCAGATATTTAAGGCGTTGTCAACGAAAGTATTTCTTTGTGGTATCTGTACCTGACAACGTTAAATGTATAGATATTATCGACGGAAAAGTAACAATTTACCATTTTTGTAATATAAAAATAAAATTGGCAAATTAATTTGCAGAGAATTAACACTACTGAATACAATATATTGTTTTAGTAAACTTTAAAATATGTCTCAAATTAAGGACAGATAATATTAAAAAATGTTATTTACATGTTTTATCTCTTTTGAATCTTGTAACAATCACAAAAGGAGTGAGTAAGAGATTTTAATCAGCGCTGATAATCGAGGTCTTTACCGCTGGCGAGGGGTGGCTTTATGTGCGTGTGGAGTAACACCGGAATGAAAGGGTGGGGGAAACGGGAGAACCCCGAGAAAATCCGCCGACCAACGGCATCGTTCGGCACGATTCCCACATGCGTAAATCCGGGGAACGACCCCACCGGGAATCGAACTTGGATCGTCTTGGTGTAAAGCAAATAGTCTGACCATTCAGCCACCGCTGCCCGAATCTCAAATGGAAACATTTATACAGATATCTTAAAATAGATCAAGTTTTCTGTATACATGTAATAAGTTATCGTTACTTTTAACTTTAAATCATCCCATTTATATCTGCACAGAACCTTACTTTTTTTCTCCCGGTAAAGACTTATCAAAATTCATCGACGAGCGATCCAATTCAAACGAAAACATGGTTGACTGTACTGTGAACTGATTAGATACACTCACTACATATCAGATAAGCCTTCCATACCAGAGCAACTATTTCAGTCATGTTCTTTTATCTACGAAGACTGGCAGACTGATTAAATATTTCACTTCAGATCTAAGAACAATATTTGTAAAATATATATTACCATTAATACTAAAAAGGTTTCAGATAAACTACATGATTCGATTTTACAAGAGTGACGAGAATATGAGGTTTCTAAGAAAATAGAAAAAAGAAGAGAGTGTTACATATTTTTATGATAAATACATTTTTAAATACAATGTATTATATTCGCCCCGTTTTTGGGTTCCTTTCAAATTTCAGAACTACAAAAATAACATTTTCAAACAAAATTGTAATTTTTGAAATATTTAACTAGACAGTAACTTACTATCCTGAATTTGTCAAGTTTTCTTATATTCTTTCGTTGTGTATAAATTGATAACATGGCCTCAGTTGTACATGCATAAATTAGTACAACGTGAAGTATAGGAGAATCGAAAACACATTTAGCATATATGTACAGACGCATATGAACAAATTATAGCTTCTTTGACAAGATTTGTTTTCTTCTTTGTAAATTTAACCCTTTCAACTAAATATCTATAAGGTTAATTATTTTACAACCGAACAAGTTGGCGCCATCCTGATTTCGGTTTCCTGTTGTCTCCTTAAATGGCTTCAAGCGAATGCTGGGACGATTTCTTAAAACAGGCCATTGCCGAATCCTCTCTCTGTTATTGTTCTAGTGTGAAATTGTAACTATCTCTAATGACCTCGCTGAGAGACGTGGAGCCCACTTAACCTTGCCTATAAACACTGGCTGCCTCTTCTGGTATTAGAAGCCCTACATGCCTAATACTTGCTACCGAGTTTAAATAGGGGCTCAGCTAAACAAACCGTCGTATTTATTTATTTTGAAATTTGTATATTACGGTAATGTATGTTTAAGTGAACATTATTGTGGTTTAAAAATAATTATAATTTTGTTGCGTTATTATTTTCGTAGTTTTATCACATTTCTATTGATGATTGACAAAAAAACGCATGATATAAATTACGTCGGTAGAGAACTGTGGCTGACATTTTTACTGGCCAATGAAAGCCGCATATAGCATAATGTTATGACCCAAGCATGTATCCCTGGAACGAACACAAATATGATAAGACAGCCTGGCCTTGGCAAGCAGATCGCCAGAGCCCTCAACCTAACAGTTTTCTAACCAGGGCAGCCACGCCAAGAATCCATGTAGGATGTTCAGGATAAACTGAAGGCTTCTTACAATTTTCTGTGAGCCATTATGCCTCCATCTTTACTATTTTAAATACTAAAACTTCCGTGTAACTTAAGACTAGTGTAAACATTTCACAACTCTCGAAACTTTACTTGTACAGCCCCAATAAAAGCAGTTTTTATTATTATTATAGGTGTTGGAAAGCGCTCACTTTAAAGTAAAGCAAATATAAAAATTGAACGCGTATAACACGTTATTGAAATTAATTAAAATATTGTATTTTGCAACTTCGTTTAAGTAATTTAAGTGGGTGATACATCTCGTCGACAGCGAGGTCATTTTAGACGATGACACAACTTGGTACAATGACAGTAGCTGGGAGAGGAGTCGGCCATGGCCTTTGTTAAGGAACCACTCTAGCATTCGCCTGTCCGAAGTCTGGTTGGCCAGAGCCGGGGATCGAACCCGGGTCCTCCCGAGTGCGAGTCCAATTTGTCATCGTTGCGCCATCTCGCTCGGTAACTTCGTTTAGGTTTTACCCTACAAACTGGATACAAAGATATCGTATGTAAACGTCTTACTAGCGTGTGTGTATCTATACACACACACCTACATATATATGTATATATATACACACATACATATATATATACATACACACATATATATGTATATATATATATATATATATATATATATATATATATATATATATATATACACACACACACTCTGGAGAAGCAGAATCACATTGACCTTCTTCTTCTAAACTATAATATTTAATTGTTTTATGTAGTTGTAACTTAAAAATTAATGTTATTTTTGCTGAACATAGAGATGGTATCTGCAGTCAAAAGTTAAATAGAATTATTATACGAGTATAATGATATATTTATGCAACGTGCTATTATATTTGTATGTAAACTCCAACGTTTTAAAACCGTTAACAAAAATTTTAAGAATAGTAAAAAAAATAGCAATGTAATTCAAGTTTATAAACTACTATTTTCCTTAACAATGATTTTTCTACTAGCGCCTATTTTTTTCTGTAATTCTCAAGGACTGATCTTAATCTAGACTTGGCCTAAATTACTTTATCTCTTACGCCTTGAAGTTATTATGTAGTTTTTGTTCCGGTAGTTTACATTTATCAGATTTGAACGCCAGGATAAATTGTTATCAGCACATTAGTCCGAGGTAGAGACTGTATTTTACAGACCCAAATAAAAAGTAACCAACATTCTATAGCCAGATATAATTCTACATTTTTTTGGTAATTAGCTTTAGTATTACAATACCGTCTAATCATATAATCTTTATAATTTATTTCCTATTATAATATTTAGATGTGCAGTTATACACAAAAATAAGTTTCCTAATTGTAAGAATTTCTCATTTTAATTAAATATCTCAATTTATTTTGACAAGTTGACTTTTATCGTTAATTCATGAACTGATTCATCTTCGTACGTCACGCAAACCCATTCAACTTAAGAAAGATTGCAAAAACAATACCTCAATTTTAATATAGAACACAGCTTCACAAAGCGACAAATATACATCACATACCTACTGCACATAGAGACACTTGCATGAACACGGAGAAATTTAGCTGGGTGGCATTTGGAAAATAGTGTGAAACCATATGGAATAAATCAATATTACATATATATTAGTTGTTACACAGTAAAAAAAATTTGTACTTTTACAAAAAGGTTTTTTTGGAAACCAGTTTCCAAAAAAGTTTTTTGTGACACTACGAAAATATTTTGTGAAAGTTACAAAAATCTTGTACATTTACAAATTTCTCTGTATATTTACAAAAATTTATGTAAATCTACAAACAAGTTTAGTATATTTACAGCTAATATCTGGTTCATTTTACAATAATTGCTTGTAGTGTTACGAAATGTAATTTTTTTTGGAAACTAGTTTCTAAAAATTTTTTTGTGAAAGTACGAAATGTTTTGTAAAATGTGAAATGTCTGCTAGGTTTATTTTGTTTCAATTCGAAAAATCTGTACATTAGCATTATTTTACTAGTTCCCAAAGTTGTTTACGATATTTGTAACCACTTTAATAGGTATCTGACATCGTTCTTTTATTATCTGACTGATAATGTTCTGATATTACGTTACAAGAATTTCCTTGTAAATGTACAATTGTTTTTTACTGTGTACGATACGAAAGCTGTAGTCCGGAACGTTTTTTTTTTTTTTTTAATTCTCATGGACGGTGATTTTAGCGAAAAGAGTTTAACGTCACTTTGTTTCAATGACTTGCATATCTGAAGCTTTGCTTCGTGGTCAATGGTTAGATGTTTAATCTTTTACTCACAGCTAGTCAGAGGCGTGTAGTGTCACAGTAACTTTGTTCTGATTGGTGCCAATAACCATGAAGCAAAGCTGCAGAAGTTCACAAAAGGCACAGAAACAAAGCGATGCAAAAATATTTCCGCGGGAAAGCAAGGGATTCCTAAAAATGCGGAAATCAAAAGTGACCCCATAAGGTCAAGCGACGGTAGATGCGATGTTGCAAGGGATGACTGCATATTCTCAGGACTGTACACTCCTGATGAACGCACCATTGGACGTGCAACTGGCTAATAAACGTTTTATAACCAGTCAGAAATAAACGTCGCCTACAGACCAGCATGTCAGTGGCTGTAGTGCTCACTATCACAAAACTATGTACAGTTCTCGACAACTGTAGTTCTATCTGGCCGCGGGCACACATACGAATAGATTTTGGTTGTTTTTGTACTGTACTCTACCTTTTGTTACGTAAAATAAAATACCTACATAAGGAAACTAACATTACGGAGGGGGTTCGAACCCTCAAAACCTCCCCCCTGGGTACGCCCATATATCTGGCAACAACCAACGATTAGCCACTGCATTGTAGATGCACGAACTGTCTAAAGAATGTATTGAATGCTACACGGATATGTTTTATCCGAAGGATTCCGGCGGATGAAAATACGCATTGCAACAACAACATCGTACATAAATCAAGAGATATTTCACTTGTTAATTCGGAAGTACTCTATGAATATCAAGCCTAGCAGGGGTAGGGTAACTGTTTGTAAATCAGGAAAAAAGGACATTTTTTTTTTATTTCTGCCGTCTAGAGGACTGAGCGATAGTTCCCAAATAATTTTGTCCCGTCATCCAATCAGCACATTTACGTAATCACATTAAGAAAAAAACGTGATATTTCTTATTTACCGTAAACTTGAATGGATAAGGACACAGCCGTGGTTGAGGAGCCCGACCTCTCGCCTCCCAACTAGGTGACCCGGGTTCGGTCCAAGGCGGGTTCGTGCCCGGACTCTTCGCTTGAGGGAAATGTATATGCTAGTCGAGCAGCCGACCCAATCTTCACCCCGGCCTTCTCTCAGAGAGAGGGAACACGTAATGGACTTTTTACTACATGTAAATATTATGACTTGCCTATCAAGAAACTCAAACGTTAAGGTTCTTATCTAAGGCTGCGTTGGTGTATGTGTGGCACAAATCCGATGGAGCGTTAAGGGTGACGTCGGTTGGCGTATGTAATGTAATATCGCCTGTACACGCAAACCCAGCAACTGGCGCGCAGAGCTTTGCTATTATTCATTTTACTATGGGACTCTTAAGCGGTGACAGTATTATTTTACTTGCGATACTTATGCTTCAAATTCCAGCGCCTATTTCAGTTATTGTGTTATTCTAATCCCGTTGGAATTTTCCTAGATACGGAAGTTTTAAAAAAATCAGTTTTTAGTCATTTTGAGAGTCTTGAAAATCGTGTTTTCATTAAGCGATCCTAATTTTTAAAGTGATGGAAACCTTTTTTGAAATGTGTTTTCTTTTCATAGATGTACAAACTTAATGTGCGTTGAAATGTTTCTTCAAGATAAGAATACTTGTAACTAGAGACCTGAAAAATGCGCGTGTTCACTGACATGTAGGCTAGCCTCCAAGAACATGTGTGTATTCAAGCAGACATCGTCTGCTCACTGGTTGCTTGATAACGCAGTGATATGGGCCTGCATTTAGTTGCTACTGTAATAAATTACTTCCGGGAAGTGTCAAATAAGTCACGGACCAATTGTAAAAGTAACGCGAACTTACAGTTGCTAGAATTATAGCTTGGGGCCAAAAGAAAACGCGAATTTTTAAGGTCTCTACTTGTAACTCGCTGCAATGCGTTCCAAGCGCAGGTAGATAGGAACCTTAGAACAAATTTAGTAGTGAAACTGTAACATAAAGTGTTTTCCCTGCTCGTCCCAGTTCACGATAGTTAGGGGAAGTCACGGTTAGATAAGTGTCCGACGAGGCGGATGCCGGTAGAGCGAGGGTGTAGCTGTACGCCCGACGGATGTGAGGCAACATATAGTACGTGTGAATCAGGTGACGTCGCGGGCTTACGCTAGGTGCGGGTAGACGTCTTATCTTGTTGACGGGAGCCGCTGTGACTATCAGCACGGCCAGTCCGCGGCGGACACAGGCGGAGAGAGTGTCGCGAGAGCCTCTAGGTACATAGAGGGGTCGTCGCCGACATGGCCGTCGTCAGGAGGGTGCAGAACCACGTGATGTTGACGAGGCCAGGCGAGACGCCGCCGTCCAGGAAGACCCGGGGCAGTCTTACACTTCCAGAGGTGAGTCGCCCTCAGGGCCTTGTCTAGGAGGGTGTGTGTGTGTAGGGTGGGAAGGGGAGGTAATAGTGGCATTTGCCCCGTGCCTCACATTCTAAGGGTCATATATATATATATATATATATATATATATATATATATATATATATATATATATATATATATCTGGGTTTAGAATGATGGAGGTGTAAGTCATCTTTATTAAGAGGTGCTTTTTCCATTCATGTAAAACACGTTTTAAAAGAAATTTCCGTTACAATTATTACACATTTTACCCCTCAATTTTCGAAGTAATATTCATGTACTAAAAGAACCGACGCTATATTTTATATGTAAAAGCAATTTCTGGCTCCTTTACACGGACGGAGCTAGGCTTTCCTTCGTCCGGAGCAAGAATTGTGATTTGTTCCCCTCCCTCTTCCTTTCGCCCACCACTTTGCCCATCAGTCCGATCAGTAGAAATACAACAAACCTGTACTTACTAGCTACTATTAGCAGTGTTTTAAGTGTGCATTATATTTATAAATACTGTATTTATAAATAGAGCCCACGATTTTTGGTGAAAAGAATTCTGCAACAGTTTGTTTCAATGCCTAACGTGCACATGTGCAGATCTGCTTCGTGGTCACTGATTGGCTGTTTTTAACTCTCAACGTCTAGGATTGTACACGCAAATCACAGACGTGTGGTGTCGCAGTAACCTTGTTCCTGTTGGCACAAGTCAAATGAGTCACGTCTGTGCAATAATACACTCTGCCAGTAACCATGAAGCAAGGCTTCATATGTGCACGTAAGACATTGAAACAAGCTGTTGCACAATTCTTTTCACAAAAAAATCGAGGACTCTATTTGTAAATCATATGGCGTTCAAGGTTAATAAAAACACAAAAATACGAAATTAGTAAAAGTCTAAATATTGAGAGATACATACAGTCATTTACATTTCATTCCCAAGTAAACATTTTCGTCACCACCGGTGCCTGGGGCAGTCTGCCGCCTCCCCCCCCCCCCCCCATTTTATGTTTTTTCCTGCCCACTTCCATAGATCCGCCACTGCTCCTGTATACTACCTGCGCGTTGGAAGCTCGGATCCGACCTTGAGGCGCGCATCGAATGTCGCATCGCCACAACGAGACTAGCACTGAACTAGCGTGCAATATTTCCGCCGGTATAATTTTACTAGTCTATAGGACTTTAAGCGGCGTCCAAAAATTTTATTAGTGGGTAGTCTGAAGCAAAGTTCAATGTACGTTTCTATCTGAGTTTCGTATGCATACTGTCAGTACATTTTGAAATACGGCACACTATAAGTCAGTGTTTATCTCTGTTGGAGGGCTTCAAAACTCTGTTTTTAATAAGCCTGGAGCCATAACAACGATAGTTCGTTATTATCATAAGTGTGTTTTACTTTCGTACGTTGGCACAATGGGCATAATGTGGAATAGTTTCGTAAAAATTACCTATTTCCCTGTACATTGCAGCGCATTTGAAACGCGTGGCAGACGGCGACATCAACAAAGGCCATGGCCGATTACCCTCACAGTTCCTGTCGTTGTACCAGGTAGTCTGTCAACGTCTCTAATGGCCTCGCTGTCAACGACACGTAAAACCCACTTACCTCACCTGTAAACACTTGCTGTCGCGTAGGACTCTATAGTGCGTTCACGACGAAGTGAGCACTGCATAAAGTTTTCTTTCGGCCGTTAAGCAGTTATCGTTTCTATTTTTATATGTAAGCTTGCATGTAACTAAAAACCAGTGTAAACGTTTCAACACTTTCAAAAGTTAGCATATATTGACGCAATAAAACATGTTCTTTAATTAATTACTAGTTCTACTGAGTGCTCAGTCTATAGTGAACAGCCTATACCTACCTAATATTCGCTAGTAAGTTTATAAAAAGACTCACCTAACCTAATATGTCATTCATTTATTTGAAATTTGTTTGTCACGGTATTTAATGTTTAAATCATCATTATTGTATTTTTAAAATGAATATTTTTTTCGTTTCGTTATTATGTTCGTAGTTGTTTCCATATTACCTCAAACTCAGAAGGAAAAAAATTGTCACTTGAACAATCTTATGTTGTTAAACGGCTGACCTACTAAGCTTACCTCCATCGACCTTCAATTGGAATCCGAGTTCACGTTAATTAATATGAAATTACTCAATTTTTAAAATAGTTTTTTATTTAAAGTGTACAAATAAATATCCTGATATAAAGAATTTTTAAAAACATATCCCTTTTTATTTCTGTTCTTAAATATTTCAAATTAGCCTACATTTAAATATTGAAAACTAGACTTATTAATTAATAGCGTTTTTATTTGGCATTACTCTCCCGCAAGGTTACTGAAAAATACTTCATTTGATAGAGCTTCCAACCAAATTGTTACAATCAGTTTTAACAATAATTTCCTATTTCAACTCCGTAGTGAAAAATCCTTGAACAACTGTCCAGGTGCTGAAATTATTTTTGCAGAATTTTTAGGTTTCACACAAATTTGTGTGTAACTGAATACTGTTTTATCCTTTATTAAACACGATTACTAAAAATTTAACGTTAAAAATTAAGCGTAACAAATTTGCAACAAATTATTTAAGCATGTTATTATACCTTATCTGATGCTTGTCTTTATGTCATTTCAACTGTTTTAAACAATAATGTTGTTTTATATTTGAATTGCTTTTCGTGTAATTTTATCACAAAATGTACTGCGTGCGGACTTTGCAACGAATTTTTCAAACATAATGTAATATGGATCAGCACTACAAAAAGGGGCGAATTACTTGAAAGAACTAAATATATTGAGCTTTCCAAATAATTTGTACGTACTTCGTAACTCAGGCGCTCATTTTGCTTACTGAACGTACTTCGCCCATTTCTGAATAAAATTTAATTTTATATTCTTGTATTCCATTCGTATTTCTATTATTTTAGGTGCTTTGGAGAAATTTAGGGGGATGGGGCACCACACGTTTTACTCCTCCATTGGATCCGTCCTTGAATATAGTGCAGTTTTGAAATTCCTGCCACAAAATATAACAAATTTTAATTTGTGGAATATCCTAACTTTTCCTAACTTAAATTTACAAATAACAAGGATTGCGGGGCTGGCGGCGAACACAAACGTAATAGTAAATATTTGTAATAGTAAACATTTGTAGTTCTGCAGAAATTTTTGCAAAATGCTTGTAATAAGCTTCAAATGTTCAGTCACAACTATGTATCACTTTAAATTCCTAACCATTTTAATTTACGTCTATTTGACAAACATAGTTTAATTCTATTAGAGCATTACTTCAGAGCTGAGTGCACCAAACTTACAATCCTAAAAATGATCTGGAAAAATTATTTTACCGTTTAGATGACGGGATTTGGAAATTTCAAATTCTAATACGTGACACACTCGTGTGAAGTGACAAGAAAACAGTCATTATTTTGGGTCACCAACGGGCAATTATTGAAATATAGCACTTGAGTTAGTCACAGCGAGATTAATAAATGAGTGATTGATGAATGTTATCGTATGTTACATTATTATAGTGCCTCTGAGTAGTTTATCATAATGTCATCACTGTTATATTTGGTTCTTAATGTCACTGCTGGGTACGTGAGTCTCGGAATGTGTTTCACATGTAACGGAATCTACTTGAACGTGACATTTGAATCCAGAATCACGTCAAGCATGTGTTTTCAGTGACATTTAACTTCTCAGTACCAAATACTTTAAAGGATAATGTGTTTTAGTTACGCATTTATGTTAGCGTACAGTACGAACACAACTTTGTATTTCAAAATGTGTTTCTTGCCCAGTTCTAGAAGAATAAATGATATTACTTCAGGCTGAACTGAGCTTTGTATGATATACGGGTCGCATTTTAAGGACTATTGGAATGACTGCCAGTGTATCTTGAGTATATCGTTTATATATTGGCATTCAGTTACCAAGCAGTTTTAAAAAAATGACTACACTAAAGTATATTTGGTGAAATTGCTAGTACTGTTTGACTGCATCTACATTTCTAGAATAATTTATTTAATTATTTAGTTATTTTTAATAAATTTGCAAAATTAAGGTTTAATTGACCTCTCATAAAATTAACGAAGCATAACAATTCGTAATAATTATTTAAAATTATGAGACAAAAATACAAAACGTACATTTACAACGAATATTAAAGTTAATATAAACGTTAATTGTGGTTGAGTAACTTATAATAGTATGAATTAATACCTATTATTGTTATACTTTGCATTAGCACATTCGTACTCATTTTAACATAGATATAAAATACATAAAAGATAAGCGTTTCTAACACATGCAAAGAACTATAAAAAGACTTACAGAGTATGTCGTGGATAGAAAGTAAATCAATATGCATCGTGGCAAGTCGCGTATACCAGAGTAAAGTACGCCATACGAGTCGATTTAGTGGGGTTTTTATGTAACACCATCACGAATTCACAAATAAGTTGAAATGTCTTGAAACACACGTATAAAACGTATTTTCAATTAAATATATAACCGTTACATAATTGGTTGAAATTCTCTGCTAGAGAATTCCATTCTGCGAGAGTCCTGTGGTTACAGAGAACACAGGTTGGCAGACCTGCTATCGAGTCCAGGACCATGACTTTGAAAACACTGCGGCGTGAATGGTCGGGTCACGACTGCAATGCAAATATGTGCTGGTGATATTTGGAAGAACGGTAAAAAGACTTTATTGTACTTGTTTTCCCTGCCGGATGTGTGGACCAACTACTCTAACAAATAGTCAAATACTTGGACATGATATTCTTCCAATGAGTCAGCCCGACAAGAAAAAACCGTTTAGTTCACTATTTCATATTTACACCGAATATTTTTCTACCTCTTACGTTGATTCGAACGTAACACTCATCACTTTCTCTTCAAATAAAAAATTTTCTAAAAAATACATTTTACGCATAATAATGTTGAATCAAGATTTCACTGATTGTTCACTTTCACCAGCATAGGCTAATCACGGAAGAGAACTTTATCTTACTCCTAGTTATATATGTTCCCCACCTTTGGTTGTTAACGTAGAAATGAAAGTAATAACACACAATCCTCCGTACTAAATATATTAATTCCTAAGGCAATCAATGTAACGTATTTTCTCATCATTTTCTGTGACAGGGTAGTAGAAGTATAAAGGCAGTGAACTAAGAGTTCATTTCAGAAACGCTACATTTCATTGACTTATAGTTGTTTCCATTCCAGCTTTTGCCCGAACGAAAACGCGAATGTATCAAATCCGTAGATATAAATAATAAAATATATTTTCCTCCTAACAACTTATGAGATCAAGACATTATTTAATGTTCCTCAGTCGCAACGTGCACACGACCCAGCAGTATTCTTAAAACTGATAACATTTGCACTACGAAGCTGTGACCAGCTATCTGATCAGGTGCAAGATACACAATAGCCTAGTTGCTACCGACTTCATTATCTTCGCGGAGAAGATATCTCAGCGATAGGAAAGTAATTATCTGGATGTGTTTTGCAGATTTTTACGCGCGTTGATTTTTTAAAATGATTATTTGTATTCTTATGCTGTATGCCTTAAAACATTGATTTACTTGACACAGACAACAGGTATACATATTTTGCAAAATAATTATGTTGTGTGACACCATTTGCACAAAATTTATTACCTGTAGACAATCTGCATACGAAATAGAAATTCTCTTATGAAAACACCGATTCTGAAAGCCAGAGTTATATTGTACACATAACACCTATACGAAGTATACGCACATTCAAAATTGCGGACATACAGAATAATCAGTACCGTAAACCGGAGGTTGCTTTGTACCAACAATGGTGAATTCGGGATGCTCAAAATGTCTAATTTTTGGGCGTTTTTGTGACAAATTAGGAATTAAAATTGTGAAATTTTTAGATGTTTTTTGCAATGTGAGTTTACAATTAGAATTTATTGGTTTGTGGACAAACGCCATTGCTCAAGATTTGCTGATCAAACTTGTGCTGAATGACAAAGTACAAAAAAAGAGAGACATACAATAAAAAACAGAAAGAAAACGCAATTCCAGAGGAAATCTGACAGTTTTTTTTTTAATTAGACAGCAAATAATTCTAAAAAAACAACGAAATATGCAACGTTTCGGGAATTGCGATCTATTCCCGTCTTCAGGTTGAGACACAGCTGGTTTCACGTTGCATTTTTTCGCTGTTTTTAACTTTTGGTCTGTTTTGTATTTTGTTTGCTGTCCACTGTTCACTGTTATTTTGTCTACTTCAATTTTTTTTTCATTTTGGGAATATGCTTCTATTTGTGTCTGTTTTTGTCTGGTTGTTGTGTCGATATTCGCCTAAATTCTATCTTTAGAATTTCTTGTTGTCTAATTTAAAAAACTGACAGATGACCTCTGGGATTGCATTTTCTTTCTTTTTTTGTGTGTGTTTGATATCCTTTTTTTTTTTGTATTTTGTCATTTACCACAAGTTTGATCAGCAAATCATAAGCAACGGTGTATGTCCGCAAACCAATAAATTCTAATTAAATTTGTGTACGTATAGCCGTAAATAGTATTAATTCATATCAGTTTGGTTGTATTTTCACTAAACGCCTAAAAATAAATATTTTGAGTGTCGCAAAATCACCCCAGTTATTCGATTGTAACCCTTGATTGTGGCACAGAATATTTAGGAATACAGAAGTGAAATAGCCGGTAGGACAGCGAACTCAGTCACACACGCCAGCAAAATGGCTTCCCTGACCAGCAACATGGCGGAGACGCCTACCGCCAATCAGCGTAAGGTGGCTGCCCTGCCAGCCGGCAGCCAGGCCAATAGGAAACTTGCCATAACACGCAGTAACCAAACATACACGGGGCTTGTATTAACAACCTCGGTCAGCCAATAAGCGGCGAAGTTCGCCCGTATCAAACGTGCCGCCACGTCATTTCACGTCTGTATTACTATCTAGTCTGTGATTGTGGTACAATTTGTATATAACTTGTAGGTTTCCTTTTCTTCTTGGTTGGGAATTCACGCAGTGTGGAGATTAGAAACATTTTCGTTTGGGTCTCAAGCGAGTGAAATGGGCTGACGTCATCCTAATCTTATTGCCCGGTTGTTGTGGAAGACCAGTCAATACTGGAGCTGTCACCGCCACAAGAGACCTGAGGAACTTCTGTAATTTCACCTATAGTCATTTGTAGAGAACTGAAAAATTCGCGTTTTCTTTTAGGCGCAAGCTAGAGTTCCAGCAACTATAGGTGTGTATCACGTTCACAATTGGCCGTTGGCTTACTCCACACTTCCTGGAAGTAGCTGAGCCAATAATAAAACTGTAGCTGAATACAGGCCCATTTCACTGTCAGCGAGCAGCTAATAAACAACTGCTGTCGCATTCAGTACACATATATTCTTGGATGCTAGCCTACAGCTCAGTGAACCGGCGAATTTTTCCCGCCTCTAGTCATTTGTTTCATAGCCTTACGTGCACGACACCAGCTCTGCTTCGTGTTTATTGGAAGTTTTTTCTTTGTGCACAGGCATCGCTTATATTGACTGGGCCAATCTTAATAAGGTTACTGCGTCACCACACGTCTGTGATTCGAGGATAGAATCTGACGACGCAGCGAGTTAAATTAAAAACAACCGATCACTGACCATGAAGCAGAACTGCATATTTGCGTAAAAGACACTGAGACAAGTTGTTGTGATATTTTTTTTTACCAAAAATTAGTGTTTCTACATGCACTCATGACTGTCTTAATACAGCATTCTCGCACAACTCCTTTTACCATAAATTTAAAAGGCATGGTAACAACACTGTAGCACGTACTCTGAAAACTTCAAACATCATAACAATTATATTTTATTAATTTGTAAACCTGTTTGAGTAGAGTTACAAATAATACTTTTACCGTATAGGTAGAGACTTTGGAAAATCGCGGAAATAGTTCACTATTTGCTAGGCTCCAACATGCTGTATATAACACTGAATGTATATTGGCAATGGTTTATTTGTAGCATTGTTTCACTCTTCAACAAACCCAGTTAGAACTGTGCAGTTTGAACATACAGCGTGTGTGATTTGCCAGAAAACTGTTCACACGTGTCACGGTTAAAATACTATAGTTTATTGGAGACTACGCTAAACATTTTCGCGATTTTCCTGTGTCTCTATGTAGAGGATTTCGATCAAAAATTGTAACCTCAGTTGCATTCGTCTCTAAAGCACACGCTCCTAGAAAGAATTTAGTGTACTGTACTACCAAGACGTAGCAATATTAATAATTTATTAAGTTTGTTGTTCTGACCGGTACTTAAAGCTAATATACACAGAGCTATAAAATACGAAACAACGTAAAATCATTTGTTGTTTTTCCTTTACAACGTCACATTTTAGTCTCATTTTTTTTCCTCCCACGAGGTATGGCAGCTGTAAGACGAAATTCTGAGATGAAATATAGTCGGTTTACTGCCAAAAGTGACCAAGTCAAAATGAGATAAAATGATAAAAATGCTAGGAATATGTATAAGTTGTTCACGAACAATTGCCCAAGTTTAAAGTCTATTCGTCGTTTCGTACTGTTGTGTTACAGTACAGTAGCTTACCACATTTTTGTTAATATCTACAATTTAATACTGTTTTTAAGCGAAATAGCATTTATGACTTAATCACTTTTGGCAGTATACCGACGATATGTCAGCTGATATTGTAGAGAAACCTAAGTGGAAAGCGCACTGCAATTTTACCCGTTTTAAAGACTACATGTAAATTGCACTAATTCGATTTGCCTTGTAGTTTTTGTGTGTCAAAATTGAACGTTCGCACGCAGCTTTTAACGGAATTCCAGCCCAGAACATTCAGGAATTTAAACCTGAGTGACAAACAACTGCGTCACGTAACGTCGAAATAATTCATGAAAATAAAATGTTATTAAAAATAAATAAAATATCTGTGTCCTGGACTCATAGAGGTTGTAAAACACCACGTCTCGATAGGTTATTGTAGAGTGAAACTCCTGTATAGGTTGTTTCTCGCTGCTCGTTCCTGCTTTTCGGATCGTCTGCCTTGAATATTGACCAACTTAGTTTTATTCTTAATAATCACGTTTCTTATAAAGAAAAAAATTACATACATATTTTTTTTTTAATATTTACGTATGCATCACTCTGACTCGAACAATACCTCAATATCGCTACTGGTTAGATAGATATCGTGGGTTGATGGAAAGCAAATTTTGTGCTTTTTCACCCTTTTGGGTGTCGAATTTCGAAATATTTTAAATTTACATCTTAGACATTTGTATAAGTATCCAACTGAAGTGTAAATCACATCGCTAGCCCGTTCAGTCGAATCGAAATCGATCATTCACTAAAAAAACACATATCACCCCTGCACAGTGCTAAGAAATCGAATTTCGAAAAATCTGAAAACTGTTTTGCGATATTTTCTGCAATCATCATCCTGAAGCAAAAATTAATTGTATATCTCAACGGGTTCGATAGATATCGAGAATTTATCTAAAACACATTCAAAGTCTTTTCACCACCTAAGAGAGTAAATTTCGAAAAACCCTTGAATCACGTTTTAGAATACTTTATTGGTATCTCGTGGTCATAAAAATCAAAACATTAGCCCGCTGGGTTCAAGATATATCGACGATTAATTGAAAACGCTTTTCACCTCTTTTCACGTCCTTAGGTGGCGAATTTCGAAAATTTCTGAAATTACTTTTTAGGTATTTGAGTAAGCATCAATCCTAAACAAAAATCACGTCGCTATATAAAAAGCTATGGGATCGATATATATCGAATGTGAGTCGAAAACACATATTACACCTTTTTTAACGAGTTTAGGGCTGAATTCTGAAAATATATTTTAAATGGTACTTGGGATATTTACAAAAGCACCAATTTAAAGCAAAGAGCACTTCGATATCTCGATTGATTCGATAGATATGGAAGGATAATCGAAAACACATTTCACGTATTTTCACCCCTTTAAATAAAGAATTTCGAAACGTCTTTGAGTCCTGTCATAGACATTTATAAAAGTAACGAATTAAAGTTAAAATCACGACGATAGCCAATTATGTTTCAAAGATATAGACTAATCTTAAAAAACACGTTTTGCCCCTTTTTACTGCCTAGGGGTCGAATTTCAAAAAATCATAAAACTGCTTTTTGGGTATTTACATAAGCAATATTTTGAAGTGAATATCAACTCTCTATCCTGAATGGTTCGATAGATATCGATAGTTGATTGGAAACACAATTAAGGTATTTTCACCACCTTAAATGTTGAACTTCAAAAATTCCTTAAATTGGCTAATATGAGTTTTTAAGAGTGTCCTATTAAAGTAAAAATCACGATGATAGGCCGTCGAGTTCGAGTTCTATCGACGTTCCTTCGGTAACACATTTCACCCCTTTTCACCCCCTTAGAGGTCGAATTTCGAAAAATCCCTTCTTAGTGCTCGCCTACGACCTGTGGTGAACCCCCACAAAAAATTTCACGATTCTAGGTCCAGTGGTTTGAGCTGCAGTTTGATATTTCAAGTCAGTCAGTCAGTCAGCTTTCATTTTTATATATAGAGAGAGATAACGTAATCGGATATCGGCCGCAAAAATTTCCATTCGGCATGTATCAATTTCACTTGTAGGTGACACGCCTTCAAACAAATTGCAGTAAAATTACAGCGATTACTTAAAACACTAGAGCTTTCAGTTCTCATGCGCCAGATAAACAGAATGACAGTTATTAAATGTTGCAATGGTTGGCAAGCGCAACTTTTTACCCTTAAAACAGGGTTACTTATTGGACTTTCAGAACACTCTTAGAATGAAACTAATTCCAGTCATAAGTCTAAAGCCACTGTATAGATTAAAAGGCGGGCCTAAGGCTACAAATGATTCAGGTAAATCCTAAGGAGTCAAGCCATGACTGCGCGATATCTGAAGCATATCGCTCTGTCTCGTGAAAGGTGTTAAGAAATACACTCATTATAGAAAGCGTAAAATATTACACATTGGCACTTAGAAATTGCCCAAACTCTCTTCCCTATATACTAAAAGTCATACATTGGCTTTGTCTAAGTCTATCTTGACAGTGAAGCTCAAACTCACAAGAGCTGTCGACTAGTTCAATAAGATGTTTAAAAACGTAGTCTACGTCCACGCGTTGAAGAATGCCGCGAATGTTTTGAGTTCGGACGTGCGAAGAAAAAAAATCCCGAGGCCGTATCAACTTACCAACCGTACAAACATGTCGAGAAGCAGAACTCGAAGGCACGAGTCTAAACTCCCAACTGCCCTGAAGACATTACAGACGTGGTGACTACAGACCAGAGGAACATTTGCACGTCATTCTCTGAGACGGTGGTCGCCGCAGACGGGCAGCATGAAGACCTCTGATGCAGGTCTATATGCCTCTCCTGATCTACGAGTCCTAATAGTACGTGCATTACGTACGACACTGGTGAGTACCAACTGTTCTAAAACACAACCACGTGACGATACCACATATTAAATAATTCTATCAGAAGCGACACAGCGTAGTTCATTTACTGTTGTTACCGTACCAACTCTCTGTGAGTACAGGCGTATAAATAAAACAGAGACATTTATTTATATAGGTCGTTCGGGATAAAGTAAACACTAAAAATTTAACCTTTCAAAAATTTCACTAGCCGTTACTGCCCATAATAAAATATTAACTGTAGTTACCTTACTGCTTTCATGGTTTGCAGCGAAATTACGCAATTTAGTTCCGTGTATTTTCATATTTAAATACAATACAGAAACATAATCAAGCGAAATCAACAGTATTGTATTTTACATAATTGATAAACTTTTTTTATCAAACTGTATTGATTCGTACTAACTGCACAATTTATCTTACACGTGAAAACATCAAGTGATGTGTCCAGAGAGGTTAGACATTTGCTGCCGTTAACCGTTACGGGCGGAAAGATACGAACTGACTAAAAATAGAACTTTAGCGGGGATTTTTTGAGTGCTCACTTTATCCCGAACCGACTCTACAAGATATAGTACTTGAGACACTATAATTAGATTGTATCTTAAGAGTGAGTAAGATATTTTAATCATCGCTGATCATCGAGGACTTTACCGCTGGCGAGGGGTGACTTTATGTGAGTGTGGAGTACACCGGAATGAAAGGGTGGGGGAAACGGGAGAACACCGAGAAAACCAGCTGACCAACGGCATCTTCCGGCACTATTCCCACGTGCGAAACTCCGGGGACCGACCCCACCGGGAATCGAACCCGGATCGCCTTGGTGGGAGGCAAGAGGTCTGACCTATCGTCGCCTATCTCACGTTTGAAATGCGTTGCAGTTGTTACTAAACAGGTTATTTCTACGAAAATATTCCACGTGTGCCTACTGTGCCAACGTATGAAAAGAAAATTAACTTCAGACAAGGTCAGAAAATACACCATGAACATTTAAAACACTGTTTCTAAGCCCTCCAACGTAGCTAAAAATGGCTTTGCCAGACTGCTGTACTTCAAAATGTACTAATCTGATGTAAGTGAAACTTAGATTGCGACCTGCACTGAACTTAGTTGCAGACTTTCCACAAATAAAAGTATATGGTTATCGCTTAATGTCCCACAGTAAAAACATTTCGACGGGAAGCTTGCATGCTAGTTCAGCGCTTGGCTCGTTGAGGTGATGCGGCATTTGATGCGCGCTTCAAGGTCTTCGCGTTTATGTCTCCGTCATTTCTGAGCTTCTAGTAAGCAGGTAGGCAGCAACCTTAATGTAAAGTCGTGCACAGGAGAAGTCTGTAGTGTATTCATCAGCTCATTTCTAGGGATCAGAAGCGAGATACCGACACCCATGTGGCGTCACACTGCGACCTCCGCCGCGTGGACTCGCGCTCATAACATGTTTATCGAGCAGTTGTCGTATGCAGAGGTAATTCGGGTTAATTGACAGGTGTCAATTGATGTTTTGGTCGCTGCCTGAGTTAGACATAAGTTTCAGTTCCTCGGCTTTTGTTCTGGCGGCTGGACGCGTCGCCGTCGGCGTCATGCACGACAGATTATGCTGTTATCCACTGTATTTGATACTAGACGTAAGTGCTTGCCTAACTACAATATTTGTTTACAGTTTTAATAGATTACAGTGTCTTGTTGTAGTTCACGGGCTTTTCCGGCCGTTGTACGAGGGTTGTTTTTAACCTCCGATCGGCTGTAATAAAAAAACGGGAATGAATTAGGAAATTATTTTAATGTCAAAAGAAACGTACATCTTTACACTATTTTTCCACGTAATCACCGTGTGTTTTGAGGCATTTGTCGTGCCGATGCACCAATTTTCCGATACCCTCTGCAAATAATGATTCCTCCTGCTTACTCAGCTGCGATTTAACAGTGCCCTGCAGTTCATCATGGGTGTTGAAGCGTTGTCCTCCGAGCCACTTTTTCAACGTGGGGAAAAGATGGAAGTCACTCGGTGATTATGTGGAAAAATAGTGTAAAGATGTATGTTTCTTTTGACATTAATATAATTTCCTAATTCATTCCCGTTTTTTTTTATTACAGCCGATCGGAGGTTGAAAAAAAATCACCGTCGTGTATAGGTTCAAGGCAGCTGTGTTGTAGCTGCATCCTTGCGGTATTTCTTCGGAAGACACTTGGGAAGACTTGTTTTATTTTATTTTTTTTAGAGGATTTATAAACGTCCCTCGGTTTGTTGCACTTAGGCTTAATAAGTGACGGCTTACAAACTAACTAAACCTAAGTATGCGACACAAACATTCATGTGCGTGCTGGGATTCGAAACCAGGAACTCGGAAGACATTGCAGCCTCTATCAGTGGTTACAATCAGTGAAATTTTAATCACTGAAATACCAGTTAACAACCTGTTTCTGAGTACCTGTAGAGTTCGCTGGAAATCAGTTAACACACAGGTGAAATTGATTGTGAATGATCAGTTTTAAATCAGTACCAATAATTACTGAAACGGTCGGCATGTTTTCACTAACTTCAGAGGCTCATTCCTGACTGAAACGACTGTAATTGTACCGAGATGCTTTATGTTTCACTGATCCAAGTTTAGTGTGTGCAATGTCTTCTCTTAAATGTCGGGAATAAATGCGACAACAATGCGGCTACAACCCAAAAACGTAGAATCGATGCAGTGCCTTACTTATTTCATTTATCATCTGGGTTAGTAAACTAGTATTATTTTACGTTTGAAGCTCAGATTGTATATTGTTGTTATAAACAGATACTTATAGTGGATAATCAAGTTTTTTTGTGAGTGAAAAGTTTATTTTAAGTTTGCAATCATGTGAATCACATGTTAATTTTAAGTTGTTAAATGCTTCTTCACCTCGAAAATTTATCACTAAGAGCAAGAGCCTAGTTGTCAAGTAAGCGATGATAGAAGATTTAACTGTTCTCAAAAATATAAACAATGAAATACCATAACAACACTCGACGCTACAGACCAGCTAATTAATTGAGGAACATATCTGACGCACTAAGCAAATTATACTATGTTTTATAAGAGCTCTTTATTTTAACGCCTGCATGTCGTAATTTTTAAATGAATGTATTTCAGCAGATTTACCTGACTTATTATGTTTACTTCGCTCTCGTGTTTTCCATTTTTAGAAGTCACAATAAGAGAAAACTGTTGAAAGATGAGAGTACAATTTTTAAGCAGTGCCTTAGGCGGTACAATACGAGCGCCAGGACCCAGTGTTTTGCTGTTCTTCTTTTGTCTATTCTTTTGCGATAGTAATATTTTTAAACTTAAACGAAAGCGAATATCAAAAATCTGTTGTTTAAAGAGTTTTTGCCGTAATAACCATATTAAAAAGACAGTAACTTATACGGTTTCGTTTATAAAGTCAATTGATCATAATTTCGTTAATTATGTAATTAGCTAAAACCGTTGCATTTACGCCTTGAAAAAATCAGCCAACGTGGATAAGACGATTTTAAACAAAACTGTCAAACAGAATTTTGGCTATCTGCTCTTGTTTAGAAATGTGCAACAGTAAAGTCCAACTTTATATGTAGTATCTGTGTACCAAATTCTATGAAATTCTGATATATTATGGTTCCTTAGATACCCAGCTTGATCTAAAATTGTTAAACTGGTCGCCATTTTGAAAATAAGTAAAGGGCGTAAACGAAATATATATCAAAGTCAGGTTGCTAAGTGCTATAGCCCTAACTGTACAAGGTTCGATGAGATTCGGTCCACTGGTTCAAAAAATTTTAAGGGGACACACACTGATACACAGACAGAAAGGTAATCTCATTATCCTCCTTTTTCCCTTAGGAAAGTAGGCTAAAAACAGTCACAAATTTACGTCTTCAGAACAAACCACGTCTCGTACAAGTATAAACATTACTGAAGTAACTAAAATTGTCAGTGTACCAACCTCTTAACTATGTTTGTTTAAAGTGTGTCGAGCACACTGGAGTTAAAATACAGAAATAATATTCACTGGTGTATTGTTGGCAGGTTATAACGGAGATGGAAGAACTGAGGTACGCCGTCCTAGCTGAACAAGTAGACGTTGTTAGACTGCTGCTGAGTGGAGTTACTGAGAAGGACCTGCATGAGTACTCAGGTGAGTGACAAGCTACTCAAAGACAGTTAAAGCTCGGTTTCAGTCGCCATACTGAATTTTATTATTTTTCGCTTTTTTTTAATTCTGAGAAGAAATGTGTTAATTATGCGATTGTATGTCAAATTATATTTACATTTCGCAACATTAGAGACCTTATAATTTAGCTAGTAACGTATAATTACGCCGCAATGTGTGTGGCAAATTTTTTTTATGTTCATAATTTACCCGACAAATTGTGACTTAACTGTACATTACAAGCTCTATTGTCATGCTTGTATTGTACGTCAAGGTAAATAGAATTTAAGGTGTAGTCGCCGATTTAACATTTTTCTTCTCGGAATTCCAAAAAAAGCTAAAATTAGTAAAGTTCCACATGGAGACTGAAACCGAGCCTTAACTAACAGTATTTGAAACGCTAATAAGTTTCTTAGTTCAGATACAAAAATCCTGTCAATCTAATCACCAGTGTCCTCGCGTTGATTATGTGGTACTGATTGGAAATGTGTAAAATTTGCGCTATTATCTTGTGAAGCAGATTAAACTCTAACATCGTGTATACTAGTATTGCGTCTACTAGTCGAAGGCAAGGAATTTCAACACCCAACTTAGGGACAACTTTAACCCAGAAATAAGAGTTTAGTGACTCACCGGGTCCTTGTGCTACGGTCTCACAGGTAAATGACCCAACATAGTGGCCATTTGTCAATGAAATTACATATATGCTATATTCTATAAGATGTCCAACATACTAATAACAAAATAACATGATAATCGTTGCCTATGAGCTTCAAATAAAAACGATACAACTAATACTACTACTACATAAAACTTGTAACGACTTTTAATACTGCTAATATACGTTTTGAATTTATATTAACAAATGTAAATATTAAAGTTTAAAGATAACACCATGTTTTCGTGTCTATATGGCAAAACATTTTTGCATATGTATAGTTTACATATTCTTCCAAATATGCTATTGTTAAAACTCAGTACGAAGTGTTACGTCTTTGGATCTGTTTAAGTAAAAAAAAAAAAAAAAAATTGATATGATAGTGAAATATT
>PNEQ01002286.1:42953-54702 GCA_003012365.1 Medauroidea extradentata | reverse complement strand
GGATATTTGGGCTTCTGTTCTCTCAAGGTACACTTATTTTTCTTCAAGCCTTGCAACTTCTCTCTCTGTATTATCCACCTTCTCACGTTCTTATCATTTACACCAAATTTCCTTCCCGCTTCTCTCTTCCCGTGTTCCTGTGCATACTGCACCACTTTGAGTTTAAAGCTAGCCTTATAACTCGCTCTGTCCTTTCCCAGCTCTGACGTGCGCAAAATATAAATAAATATATGTATACAAAAACAAATAAATATAAATAAATATGTATAAACAGAAAAAAATATGTATGTATATAAAACTATGTAACGATGTAAAAATATAACTGTGAAATCTCCGGTACACGTTTACGTAGCTGTACAGCGCGACTCAAGCTCTCATAAACAACACTGGTAACAAACCAAACCACGTGAAAACGGATTTGTGGCAGGTGCAGACGAGTGGGTGGCTCAGATAACGGAACTGAAAGCTAGGCAAGAGGGGAGGTAGCAACACAAGCTGTAGGCAAGGTCAAACTCCGCTACACGCGCTAGGCAAGAAGATGATACGCAAGAGGGATGGGGGGATGGCTACACACGATGCAGACAAGGTCAAGCTCAGCTACGCACGCACTCTGATCGATGGCGCGCAGCAGCTGTCATCACACTATGAATACATGGTTGCCAAGCTTCAGCATTATGGTGCGGACTCTTTTTGAGATATTACTTTTTCTGAAACTTTTGTTCTGAATTTAGGGTGCGGCCTGTATCTGCGTAAATACGGTAACTACGTTACCTTACGGGTGTTAAAACTACGCAATTACCAGATTGCCTGCTGTTTACAAAACCTATCTACTGTCTTATAAAAGTAAATAACACATAAACCGGACTGTAATACTGCCCATTTTACCGGCAAATCCGCCCTCTAGACTTCACAGCCCCTCTCCAGCCTATGGCAACACGTCTAACATCTCCACTTTCACCCGCCATGACGCCCCAACTGATATCATTCTAACAGGATATCTCTCTACCTCCGTTCACTAGCTCCGATTGATGTCGACTAACTGCCCCTGGACGGACACTCCGACTTACTTGACAGAGTGGCGGAGTGATACAACAGGATCCAACTTCTTTGAAAAAAGTGGTCAACTGACATTTATAATGAAAGAAAATTATGTAACACAGTTACCACAAACAGTTCATTATTTTATGATTGGGGACATGCTGTGTCATCAAATTGTCAAGTAGTTCCACGGAGCACCACCTTTCCAATGCTTGGTTGCACACGTACCTACCGAGCTGCATGCCGAAACGTCCCTGTATGTGCCTCCAAGAGTCTGAACTCTGACCTGCCTGACAGATGAATCACATCCCAGATGAGGCAAACTCATAGCTGAAGTGAAATTTTCAAAATCATACTGAAGCAAAATACAACAAAATGTTACTTGGAAAAGTTGTCTAAAATTAAATGATATAAATCAATATAAATCAATTAGAATTTACCTGTAAAATTTACTACTATTAAAATTGCCTTAGCAGTTAAATTTAAATTTTTAAATACAATTTTAATGTTAATTTCTCTACCGGCATCCCTAATTACTACGTTGGATCCCGCACTATTAATCCTCACATGTGACTAACTTGGCATAATTAAAATGTTACAAACAAAAAATTATTAATTAAAAGGAGACAATACGAAACTATGTATGGACTACGTGCCACTGCATGTCACAACACACACTGGGCCGTCATATAACAGTTAGACAAGAGACAGCGTTGACGACGTGAAATTGTTTGTTGTTGGGCCTTTAAAGTATTGTGTTGGAAGCAACTTAACTGTGACGATAGCAATGATGCACTACAAACCAACTCTGAACAATCTCTTCTTGCCATGAGATGGTAGTACAGTTTGTTACGCAGACAGTTGTGAAAACCTTGATGCCAGCAGTCACTGCAGCACCAAATGGTTAGTACAGACTCAAGTCATTGGCTGGTGGTTTTGTTCCTAAAGTTTACTCTCCAGTATTCAAACAATTATTTAAGATTGCAAGAAGATTTAGAGTAAATGTTGGTTTGGTTCCATTTAACTGAATATAATATGCTCCAACTTTTAAACTTAATATTTTTGTGTTCTGATTCTGAATGAGAATGTTGATTAACACAAACAGTGCTGTTTGCATGTTGAACTGTCAAGTTTTTTTTTGGATCTTTGGAGCAGTCATAATTTTAAATTGTCCGCTGTATAGATACCGTACATGCAATAATCACAAATTAATTTTTTGTCCATCAACTTCAAATATTTTATAGTAAATATTATTTTCTATCAAAATCGCTCTAAATAATAACAACTACTGTTGAAGTCAGTGATAGCATGTCAGTACAATTAAAAAATATGATGTGGAATTTTTCGGCTTAATTTCTTTTTAGCTGCAGTTTTATCTCAAAAGCATAAGAGTCATATTCCTTCCTTTAGTGTCAAATAATAAATTGTTTTCTCTGACCAGACATGTAATATCAGTAGCTTGCCTGCTTCTGTCAATTCAGTCTGTATGTAGTTATCACAGTGTGCGTATTATTACAGTTGAGTCAGTGTAAAGATGTGACTGTGAGACTGCTGTTGCTTCAGGGAAGGAGCTTAACTATTTACTGGTAGTCATCATGTTTGGTACGATAGGCAAGTGTGAATGTACAGTTTACTTTAAAAAAATTAATTGCTTTAGACATTGCCACAGAATAAATAATACTAACAAAAGCGACAATAAAGCTTTTTCATTGTTGTTATAGTACCAGCTCTCGGGGCGTACAGGAAGATAAACAATACCACGTGGATTTGAGACATTGCTTTGGTTTACATAACCACTTGTAGTGCTCAAGATACTGTAATTAGTTTGTACATTAGCTTAATATTTAAAAATAGTAAATATGATGATTCTAGGCTTAATATCAGATAATAACTAACTGTATTAGAAGTGACATTCTGGAGCATTTTAACCATTGTTATTGTACCAGCTCTCGGGGCATACAGGAATGTAAACAAAGTCATATGGAGTTTGAGACATTAGTTTAAACAACTGCTTATATTTCACGAAATACTGTAATTTATTAGTACCTCATTTACATATTTATAAATGATAAATGTGACGTTACTTACGTATTAATTTCCTCATAAATAATAAAATAAAGCCTGTTATACTTCAAGATACCCAAACTTCTGTGAACTCCAACGCCATGGCAATCCAAAGAGAAAACGAGTACGGTAAAAATCATGTCTTGTCGCTTCTGTTACTACTTTTTATTCTGTGACATTGCTATAACTAAGTAACTTATTCTATGGAATTGGTTTGCATCGTGGGACTACATGAGTTTCTTCTACACTGCATTTAGGATGAGGTCACGGTCGTATAAGAACAGGGCTGGACACTCGCCTATCTACCAATGTATTTTGCTTGACCCCCTTGTTGTTTGGCTGTAGTTCGTCAAGTTACCGAGAATGTTCTACTTTTTGGCGCTGTATCTGGGCGGGCGGACTCAAACTCCGCCCACTTTTTTTCATTGTCAACAATATAAAGTAAATAAAGATTTCTGGAGCCGTGATTTAAAATTGTGAGCGAAGGAAGTATTTCATAAATTGATAAAAAATATGTCTTGATTAATTGTTTATCTTAGTGGGAGGGAAGTGGGCAGAGTTTGAGCTCGACCGCCTGGATTACAGCGCCAAAAATGTATAACTTTATCAGTAACTTGGTGAACTGCAGCCAAACAACAAAGGGGTCAAGTTTCCAGGCGAGTGTCCAGACCTGTTCTTCTACGGCCGTGGATGAGGTGAAATTTTTTGACAGCAGATGCAACCAATGTGACAAACTTAAACATTTCAATAGTAGTCTATATTTTTATATTATTCAACCGGTTTAGTACGTGTATGTGGTTTTTAAACTAGCATTACAGAGACTAATTTACACTTCTTCATCAGTACAACAGTACAAATTATTTATTTTTAATATTGATTTGTTTGGTGTTTTACGTGCCCTTGAACAGCACAATGTCTTGGTAGAGGAAAGAGGGTAGGAGCTTACTTGGACCTTTTATTAAGGAAGTGGAGTTATTTTGGGAAACTGAAATCAGGCTGGCCAGAGCCAGGGATAAAGCCCAGGTCCTCCCAAATGTGAGGTGATTGTATTACAACTGCTTTTCTTTGCTGTGTTTAACTTAATTAAGATACAATGTATGATACACAAACTTAATTGTGAGTTTACATCAATTTCTTTAAATTTTACTACTATGGTTGTGTTTACTTACTTGATTCAAGAGCCTGACATTTTTTCCTGTAATATAGTAGTTATTCTAAGAAATTTAATTTATGCTAACAGTTGTTGTATTTACACATGTCTAACTTAAGAACTGTGAAAATGCAAGCAGTATTATACATAGTTTGAAAGTTGGTAACTTGATTTTTAAATGTTAATAACTTTATGTAATTAATTAATCCATGTCCATGTTTTTATCAATACATTTTTAGGAGTACTACTTTTGAATTTATTTTATAATGATGTAGGTTTTTAGCCACCAAATTAAATAATTAAAAGCACTCTAGCCTAGGATAGTTATCAATAATAAATGTAATTATATCTTTCAATAAATAGCTGCATTCAGCAATCATATTTCATTGCAAAACCATTGATGTGACATTTTTCCTTAAGAATAATCTGTATAACATTAACATTGACGAACATCTTTTCTTCGTGTTGTTTGACTGGAAATAAAGTGTAACCAAAACCTTACAACAAGCCAGATCACATGGTGGCGTACAAATATATTGAGATTGGTTTTTGTGGATTAACAACTATGCATAACCATTGAACTGTCAAAAAAGTCCCACCTTATCCAGAATGCAGTACAAGAAAGTGTGTTACATTATAAAAGTTATGTTGTTGTAGTGAATTAGTACTTTACTGATGTTACATTTAAAGTAAACGTAAAAGTGGAAGAGTCTTCAAGTGCTGTTTATGCTGTGAATGACGTGTATGTGAACGACCCTACACACACAGAAATATATAATGAGTGTACTGAGCAAAGTATTGCTAGCAGTTTTAAATGTGAGTTTGACTGGGCAGTGTTGTGTAGCATCACCTCGGTGCAGGGGGGACAAGCCATGCTGCCACCTACTCTCTTCCTCTCACAATGTGTTTGAGAACCATGCTATTTCTGAAAACATGGAAAGGAATTCTGAGAAGAGGACAGGAGAGTTGTGTTAAGGAAGGTGTGTTATTACCACCATTTCTCATTGAAGGGCTGAACTAGCTCAAGTGTTTGGCATCTTCATTGCCAATTTTTGCCAACAGGAGCGCTTCTAGTCCATAGCCACAAAAGGATACTTTATCCTTATTGCCCTGCATTTCTTTTCATCCTCATATGTCAGTCATCAACAAACTGAAACAAAATGTAGTCCAAGTTAGTAATTTTCTGCGCTCAAGTGTTTGCTAGGTTCCACGTGATTCATATAAATTTTTTGTAAACAAAGAAAAGGTGGGAAACTACTGCTAGGCTACTTATTACTAAAACACATAGGCAGAGATGTACAAGTGCTTACGGAAACAGTACTTACTTGCCGCCCAAGGAAGCCGGCCAGGGAAACATCGCAACCACGCAAAAATGTGTTGTTCATCTGTTTTTTGTGTTCTCCAACCTGCAAGTACTGTTTCTGTAAGTACTTGTGCCTCTCTGTCTACGTGTTTTAGCATTGTATATATTTTTTATTATTTTTAGGTAATATGGAGACAAATCTAAATACTGTATTTAATGATGCCAAGTTTCCAGACCATGGGACAGTTAAATGCACTGAATTTTTTTATAGGGAAGGCTTATACTATTTTAGATTAACAGATATCCACATTTTTTGTATTTTGAGTAGGTATACGAAAGCTAATCAGTATGTGTAAATATGTGTTAGTGTGGTTAATATTGTTAATGATTATGTATTTAATGAACATTTATTAATATAAAAACGCAGACATACACAATTAACCTCTACTAAGTGTGATATCACCAAACTATGTGTTGTAGCATTTGGAAGTAAATTAAAATAGTAGGTAAGATGTTACTTGTTCTCAGAAAACTGATAACCCAAACATGTTTTCAGGTTTTCCAGAAAGTAGGTGCCAACTCTGTGGCTGAAGCAATAGAATCAAGGTTTGAATTTTTCACCAAGAAGTTACTTCCACAGTACAAGGATGGCATCATGAATCATGTTCTGATATTTGTACCTTCATATTTCGATTATGTTCGCTTGAGGAACTACTTGAAACGGGAAGACATGAGCTTCGTGCAGATATGTGAATACTCCAAGGTTAGTGTTCACTTTTGATGCCTATTGTTGGATGAGTGAAGCAACTTTTTATGAGTAGAGTTTTGTAAAGCTTTCTCAATGTTTTAACAGGATGCGAAGATTGCGAGGGCGAGAGACATGTTCTTCCACGACGACGCACACTTCTTGTTGTACAGTGAGAGGTTTCACTTCTTCCGGCGTCTGCGGATCAAAGGCATCCGACACATCCTGTATTACCAGCCTCCTACGTTCCCACATTTCTACAGCGAGATGTGCAACTTGATGCATGTATGTAGTTACTCATCCCTTTTAGTAGCTGCACGTAGTTTTTACTTACACTAACCAACTCGCTCGTATTGCCACAAGCAAACCCCATTCTAAGCACCATATGTAAAAAATTCTATTGAACTTAGGAACCTGAAACTGAGAAAACTTAGCAAATTATGCACACACTGGCACTAAAAACTGGACCACTACAAACTGGCATGAACTTAAAAACTCCTCCTTCCACCTGATCAGCTAAAAACCCTGTTTAGCAACTATCATGAACCTACCTGATAAACAGTCCTTGTCAGCATGTTATTTATATTACTTTATTTGTCAAAGAAGACTCTGAAACGAGATAAGTATTTGCAGCGACTGCGAAGATTTTGGTTCATTCCTATGATTCGTGAGTGTAATAAAATAAACTGTTTTCTCATTCACGTGGCCACCAGGTAACAGTTCTGAGATTTCTTCGTAAAATATGTGAAACAATAAAAGCTACTACAACTTCACGAAGCCAAATGTGTGTTAGGCAGGAGCGGTAAGGTTGCCGCTGACCGACATATGTAATGTATTATCGACTCCCTGCGCAAGCCACTCAGCTGGCGTTCAGTGCTTCACTATTATCCTTTTTTCTATGGGAATTTAAGTGATGACATTATTTTATTTGAGGCCAGCATAGTTCAAAGTCTTACGCTTGTTTCTATAGTTGTGTTTTTTCGAATCTGGTTATTTTTCCACCTACGGCTGTCTGGAAAAGCCGCTTTTGGCCATTTTTAGGAGCCCGAAAATGATGTTTAGAATAAACGTGCGTAATTTTAAAAACTATAGCGACATAGTTTTAAGTGTGAGTTCTTTTCATAGACATACAAATATGAGCGTTAAACAGTTTCATCATAAAAATAATAGTCATAATTCGCTGTGAGGCATCTGAAGCGCGAATATGGAGGACCCTTAACTGCAGAAAAGTGTTATTGTTCATACTACAGTTAACTTATGTTCATTCTCGCCACAGTCAAGGTTACAGACATGGGAAACTATGTTCAAATTTTAAAATGCTAAGCGAAAACAATATTGTTTCTGTTTCATAAATTTGCATAAATGTTTACAAATCACTGATTTACAAGAACATTTAAAAATATACTTTTTACTATATTAACAGATCCTAAATATTAGGCCATTGAAACCAGTCATAAAATCTCAACTTATGAATTGGTATTTTAAATAATCAGTTTGTCCACACATTTAGTTCTAATCTGTTTCTTCTAGCTTTGAGTGTCTGCCCTGCTTTCAATAACACTCTTTCGGACGGCACAGACGTTGCAGGTAATTATATACATATATATTGATGCTAAATTATAACGTTCAGAAGATGAGTTTTTATGTGAAAAATAAAAACTAATACTATAACTCTTCCTGTCAAGGTTCGACATTTTCAGGTATCGTTGCAGGGGTGCCCATCCCCCTCCCCAAAATTCAAAAACAAATATACTATGACTTAGGCTTCAGTACTGGAGAGATATTTAGGCTACCAGTTCGTAAAAACAATCGTAAACAAATACAACTGCTGTTGTTTTTACTAGCCTACTTTGTAGGTAGTACCAAGATATCACTTGTACAGTCATTAAAAAAAATTTTTCATTTATGAATAAACATTTTATTCTTGAAAAAAAATTTCTAAATGCGCAACTTACGCAATGATCCCCCTTGTGGGCACCCTAGTATCGTCGCATTATTTGTGTTCAGTAGCTGGATGTAGTGGTAAAAGATTTAAATCCAGCAACTTTGTTATCAAGGCAGCTCCAAATTAAATTGGTTTCCCTTGCATTGTTTTCTGTTCCTCACTGTATAAAACTTCTTAATTACGTAAGTTCTTCTAACTGTTTTGGCTACGTGCCAAAAAACACAATAGGTAATATAAACACATGTGCGCTTAAAAGCTTGCCCTTTTTCGTGATTACACGGATAAAGCAGAGCAGTGAACTATACAAAAAAACTGATTTTTCACAAACCGAATCAATGAAACAATTGTAAAAGTGAACCGAAATGTGAAATTAATGAAAATCCGAACTGTGAAATGAATGAACATTCGAACTTCGAAACGAATGAAAATCTGAATGTCGAAACGAATGAAAGTTCGAACATTACAAAGGAATGAATCAATGGTTTTGGAAAAGAACGTTCGAATTGAAACCGATTTCGAGAAACATTTGATTTTGCCCATCACTACAAGATGGACTACATCACAGAAGCTGAGAAACAGCTGAATAACCCTTCCACCTATTGATTCATCCGAGAAGACCCTAAACCAATTCCTAACCACTCGTGGTCCACTTCAAAGTATCTCACCCAAACCCATCAAACAGCTAACTACAGAAACACTAACTACAACTGACGTTTACCTGCTGCCGAAGATTCACAAACAGCAATGGTCACTCCCTAGACTCCTTGTTGTATCAGGTTGTAGAAGCTCTATTGTGGTAATATCAGCACTCATAGATGACCACCTCCAACCCTGGGTTCGACAGCTTCCATCGTACATTAGGGACACAGGTCACTTTCTAGAATGGGTGAGGAACCTAGACATTATCCCAGAAGATGCCTACCTGGTGACAGTAGATTTTGTTTCTCTGAGTGTACACCAATATCCCACACTCATCTGGATTGTTTGCTATTTGAACACAACCTGAACCAGAGACCTCCTAACAGCAAGTCATCCAAAGCATTCTTGGCAGAACTAGTTCGATTCACGCTGACCAACAATAATTTTTTATTTCAAGACCAACACTTTGTGCAGATTTAGAGGACAGTCATGAGCCTCCACATGGTCCGATCCTATGCCAACCTATTTATGGACAAGTTAGAATAAAACTTCCTAAACCACCAACAAATACAGCTATACTTTTGGGCCTGGTTCATTGATGACATATTCATGGTCTGGACTTCCACGGAGGAATGTTTCACTGATTTTCTCAGCAACCTGAACCCTCATAGTGTCCTGAAATTTACCTGGAACTATTAAAACACACAGGCAATCTTTCTGGGTGTTAAGTGTACCCTAAAAGATGGTAAAGTTGAAACAACTGTGCTCATCAGACCTACCAATCATCTTCAGTACCTTCATTTCGACAGCTACCACCCAATTTACTGCAAGAAATCCCTCTCGTACAGCCAAGCAACCAAAACCAAACATAATACTACTCCACTGAAAATGATTTGAATGCATAGTGCAACCAAATCACCAGAGCATTTATTGATCGAGGATACCCCAAACCTCTTGTTGACAGATTTTGACAGTTATTTCCAACAATAGATCACAGACCAGAGGCAGTACCGTAAAGGCCTAAAAAAACTCAAGACAATCCTCAACTGTGGCCACAAAATATATGCTTTGTCACCCTAACTCATGACCTGTTCTCCAAACTCCCAAGACTTGTTTTCTGATGGCCTCCAAATCTCCGCAACAAACTGGTGCGCCCCAAGTTACTACCCAGCCCTGTTCTCAGTACAATTAACACATTCTTCCATAGCAGGCTCACCAATCGTACATACTCAATTCAAGGCAACTACAGCTGCAGGACAAAACACCTTATCTACTAACTATAATGCACACAGTGCAATGTTTGAATACATTGGTCTCACTACAACCACACTTAGACAGAGGATGAATGGCCAAGGGGCAGATACCAAGCAAGCAATAGCCAGTTCCAACCTAAACCTTCAAGATAAACCAGTTGCTGCAGATGCAGCCTCCCACAAACTCTCTTTTGATGCCTGTTACAACACCAGAGTGGTGAGAGCCTTACCACCTTCAAACAATAGTGTTGAACTGAGGCACTGGGAACTAGCCTATCAGTACACTAGACCCCTGACTTTACGAACCTTGGATGGTACGAAGGTAGTGATTTTACGAATATACTCGTGGGAACTGTCAAAATATCGCAAAAAAAAAAATAAGCTGTTGGAAAATGTAGCGGCGCACGTCGGAGAGCAGCGTTCGACCTGTGAGCACTACACCATTACATTGTTTGTCTACCCCTCATTTCTTTATAATAAAGCAAAAGTCTACACTTCGTAGATAACAAGACAGTGACAGATAGAGTTACATGCTTGTCCCACGACCGGCAGATGACCCCCGTAAACATTATACCTTCCCGTACCTCAGCGTGAAAAACAACTTGCAACACGTTTCCCAGAAACTTACAATCTATATCCTCACCTCCTTAGCGATAAAATAACTAGCAGACATCCAACCTTCTGCTAGCCCATTGTCAGTTCACTTTCACGAGTATATTAATGCAGATAAAGATAATCTCTATTACCGTGTGCACAACAGGTTTTTCGTACCCCGTCTCTACCCACACCCAACCACTGAAAATGACAAATGCCTTATTTACTCATATATAGTGCGCACTCCGTCGTTGCTAAAACCCTATTTTTATTGTCTTTATCCACGTTCTTGTTTACAAAGTGTTTCGCATCAGTGTTTACACAATTTGTGGGTTTAAAACATGTCTGATTATGGCCGGAAGTTTACTAGCTTCTTACACACTGCTCAGCAATTTAAAGTGGCAGAAACGAAAGTTACTGGGTGGCGGGCAGAAGCAATATGAGAAGTTAATTTTGACATCTTGTGATCTGCAATCATTCCGTAGGGAAAGAAATGACAACACAGTTATTTTTTTTTTTCGTGAGAGAAGTGTCATGTACATAAAAAAAAAGGCAAGCTGCTGCTGTTCTGGCACGTATCTCCTCCGGGACATGCCGAAAGTCCTGCAGCAGAGAGATATAGAGGGAGGGAGAGAGATAGAGTGTCTTGCAGACACAGCAACACATAGACACACCTGTGGGCTGGCGTGCAGCAAGTGACCTTGGCATGAGCTGCTGAGAAGCCACAGCCCAATGTCTCACCTCCACCCTCTTCTCAGTTTCTCTCTGACCAATATGAATGTTATCTTTCCTCCTCTCTCTTCTTTGTTGCCAGCAATGCAGTATCTGAGAAGCATAAGGTGGTAAGTCCAAAAATGTTGGAAATAAGATACGCATATGAATCTTCTCATAATTTCACGGTATTCAGATACATGTGTCGGTAAGTCCAAATAAATCCTCAAACAGAAAAATGACAAAAACAAATCAATGTATGATTGCAACAGAAGTGTTTAAACTCTTGTAGTGAAAAATTGACATT
>PNEQ01002286.1:16529-42853 GCA_003012365.1 Medauroidea extradentata | reverse complement strand
CCCTTTCTCCCTCTCCTCTTGACCCTACTATCAATACCTCCCTCGTGCTGCTTCACAGTCTCAATCTTGGTGATTTTTTTACATGCATGCAAGACCATGAACATTTTTCCCCTGGAACTTGTTGCAAAAATCGTGGTGCGTACTTTCCCCGAGTATGTATGGTAACCACGTCTTTTATGTTTTGGCTGTTGTTAGTAAATTATTTAATTTTCCTGGTGAAGTGAGAAACTTTTTGTGTTGCAATCTCCTCGACTCTTGCCGCGCACACACACAGTATCTGGGCATGCTGTCATTAAAAGGGGACAAGTACTGAACACAGTCCAGCACGAAGGCTTGTCTTCAAACCTCACTTGATTTTTTTTTTTATTCATTCTTTTGGTGTTGCAAAGGATAGTATACCAGCCTCGCAGCCTCCGAAAAAAAATGTTGTGCTCGTCAATAAATTTGGTTTCTTTTGATTAGAGTTTTAGATTTATTTTTCCACAAAATGCTACGAACATCAAGTCTACATGATCGCGAGAAGGCATCCGTGCTTGGTGTTTTACTTTTTTGTGACATGGATTGGTCATATAGATCGTTTGTAGGTGTGATTTTAATCGGAAGACGTCTGTCTATTGATATAAATTTACACGTATTTGCTATTTTTTGTTTGAAACGATACGGATGTCAGACTATGTATTCGCGAGAAGACACTTTGTGTTTTTTTTTTCCAGGACATGGTTTGGTTATATTTACCTTTCAGGGATACCCTTTTAATCGGAAGACGTTCGTATTGTGATATAAATTTATATTTCAATGATAACTTGTCTTACTTTTTCGCAAAATGCTACGAAAATTGGGACCCCATGAGATATACGTAACAGAAAAGTGCAATTTTAAAATCTGGTAAAGGGGTGGTGGAACAAAATTGGCCTCAATCGATTTTACGAAGGCAGCAATTTTACGAATGTCATAAATGGAACCGCCATTGTTCGTAAAATCGAGGGTCTAGTGTATATCACAAAATCCTGCCAACCGCCAGGCCTGAACATCCAATAACTTCAAATTTCCCACCACATTTTAGTTTGCCCCTCGGCTGCCTAGTGTGCTAGTTACCAACCACCACTGACCAACCGCCATACTGCAGTGTGTAATCATTCACTTCCCAAGTAAGCTAGCTGGCTTGGCCAGCGAAACATCGCGACTGCGCAACCATGCAACAAATGTCTCATACATCTCTGTCTACATGTTTTAGTCGTTATTAAGTACTGTATATTACTTTATAGCACTTTCCCTTGTGAAGTACATGTATTTGTACTCCTCTGGAGACTTTTCCATGTAATAACTGTTCATTGTGAGTACTATTTCCTTCAATTGAAAAAAACCACATCTACTATACAACTTAAATACATATACAGTATTGTGTGTGTGCGAGTGTGTTTGTGTGTGTGTGTGTACCTATACAGGCTGTAAGGAAATTAATAGCCCAAACTCCGGGAGGTGATTCCTGATGAAATATAAAGTAGACATTATATAGGCCACTTTCAAGAAAAGTGAATATTAAGGGCGTAAGATGTCAATAATACTTAACACTAAACAAAGAATCATAATTTAATTCCTAACCTTTTTTTTATATTTCGACAAAATTAGTTTTTCAAACTCAATTTTTAAGGGCTTATTCCGCCTTTAATGTTCACTTTTCTTGAAAGTGTCCTATATAATGTCGACTTCATTTTTCATCAGGAATCACCTCCCGGAGTTTGGGCTATTAATTTCCTTACATCCTGTATAAATATTCATGTGTTGTGTTTTTGCCCATAACCTAGATTTATTGGTGCCGATATTGTGTTCACATCATTAGCTTATTTTCTTATTCCTCTTGAAAACAACTCTTCAATTATAATTAATTTAATATATCTAGCCCAATGGCCAATATTATGATTCTGATAAAATTTTAATTTTCAAGTGAAACACACATACTATTAAGTAAATTAATTTCAAGACTTAGCAATTATTTATCAAATATTTTGAATGTTATTTAAGAAGTTGTATAGGATAATTTTATTTCTGTTTTGCCTTCTATTCAACTCAGTATCTCAGTATACTGTAATTGTTTGTGTAACAACACATATCTTATTCATTTCGCCGCATTCACGAGAAACAAATTTTTTCTGTATTAAATATTTACTACAGAAATTGAGTTGAGTTGTGTGATAGTCTACCAACTAATAGTGCAAATAAAAGGCTTGCTTCAAATTTGTTAGAATTTAATTGAAATTGAAATTGAATTGTAAAAAATATGGTGATAACTTTGAAAAAATATCCATCCTTGTTTTTTGTCTTTCAGTCCATGGTCGTATGCAGAAATAAGTAGTGTTATTTTCTTGTTATGAATGAGCTGTATATGACTTTTGGTTGCAATTAATACTGTATGTGTATCTTACATGCAATGCATGTGCTGAATTTATGTTTATAGCAATCACCTGGGAAGTAAGAAATTCCGAATTTACTTGTGTATAGTGCACTTTTTTATTCCAAAACAACTGATAAAAATTCAGGGGTACACATTATACACGGAAAATAGAAAAAATAAATAAATGGAAAAGTTTGGGAAAAAGGGGGGGGGGGGGGGGGGGAGGCCTAGTTGTATATGTTAACTGGAGGTTGTCAAGAGTGGGAGGCAGAGAGAGAGAGAATGTTCTCACCGCCCTTCTCGTGATCAGCTATCTTTCCATGGGGATAGAAAGGAAGAAGGAAGAAAAAGGGCGACACTGTTCTTTTCTTTCCCCTGGAGAGGCAAGGCGGGCCCTCTGCTTGTAGCCACCCCCAGCCGAATTCCTGAGTCTTGCTTTCTCCTCAGCTCTGGCTGGACAGTAAATAAAAAAGGCAAGCTTGCTCTGCTGTCATGGCACGTTATCTGGAGGTGGAAGGGTTGGGGGGAGGGGATGCTGGAAGTGGCAGACACATCACATCAAGAGAGGGGTGGGGGAGTGTAGTGCAGACACACGTGTGCACACACACACACACACACACGTGAGCTCGCTGCATGCAGGCAGCAAGCGACCTTGGCAGGCTATTTATAGATAGCTGCGGACAAGAGAGAGGCAAGCCACACCCCCTCCCCCGCCTCACCCCATGCACTCCGGAGTAACTCAGTAGCCAGTGTGAATGTCATCTTTTCTCTCCTTTTTCTTTGTTAGCCACGTTCTTTCCCTCCTTCCCCCTTGGCTCATCCATCAGAGCCTCCCTCGTGCTGCTAGAAGGTCTCTATACTCCTATGATTTTTCTGACATGCTAGCAAAGGACTTAAATTGTTATCCCTGAAACTTGTTGCAAAACTTGTTGTGCACACTACACACGAGTATGTACTGTATTTAATAAGTGTTACTTGATACTGTAGTATTCAATGAAAACTTTGTCATTATTAATCCAACAAGATAATGTGTAATTGAAACAATGTTTGTCTAAACAAAGCCTATGAATGTACAAATGTATTGCTTTGAAAATGTAATTTTTCTTTGAGAAATTTTAATTTTTCACAATTGCCTATAAAATATAGTCAAGTTTTTAAATATTTTTAAAAGTATTGTATGGTTACATAAATACAAAGAAAAGTCGGCATGGCATAGTTCACAACTTGACTGAACCAGCAAATTAAATTTTATGGGAAAAAATACAGTTCTTTCCCAGTTGAAGCAATTGCTAAAAAGACTTAAAAGAAGTATGTATTATTTTCTTTGAAATATTTGTTTTTTCCTTGTTAAAAAATTTTGAAATTAAATTTTTTTGGCATTAATTAGGCCTTACCAATAACGTTAACAACACATCAAGACAAAAACGAAACTAAACCCCCTCCCCTCCCTCTTAAGGGCACATTCCTTTATATTTCTGTTTGATAATATGTATTGCTTAGTGATTGTAGAACTAAGAAAACAGAAGATATTCAGTAATAGTTGGGGAAAGAAAAAAATCGAGAATTCAATGACCTGCATGTTTGAATCCATGTATCCTAAGCATACTAAAGTCTTGACCATTTGCCCACTAGCAGCTACTCACTGATACGACAGATGATGAACAAACAGATGGGCCTTGAGTATGCATTGGACAGAAAATTCTAACAGCAGGTCATTGAATTCACTAATTTTTCCTTTCCGTAGTAATAGTGTAGGGTGGATACAGTATGAAGGCAACAACAGTTTACAGAAAGATGAAACTTGTTTTTGGATATGTTGAAATTTGCGGTGTACGGGAGGTCTGCACTGACATGAGTTTGTACTAATTTTAGTGAGCTGTTAGTAGAATAATCATTTTCTAACTAAAATAAAAAATTACTGAGTGCAAATTGAACGGTTTTGATTTTTTTCTTATGCTCTCTCCTCCCCCTATGTTTGTGGATGCTGAGGTATTAAAGGACAATTAAGTGAGCAGCTCGACAAAACATAGCAGTAATCGAGCTATTCTCAGCCAAAACTATGAATACTACGTAACCTCAACATCGCCAGTGTAGCAGCTGCTGCCTTACATCAGTGGCAACATGAACAGAGACATGTGTTGTCTCCATTTATAACCTGCGTCTGCCAGCAGCAGCCTTTCAGATTAGTAATTTTGCTAACTAATCATTTTACATGTACTGGCCATTCTTAACAGCAGATTCTGTGACTTTATAATGTTTGTTGCATAAGCTGAAATACTTGCTTTACTTGTCGCAGGAAGAGGAAACAGGAATTATTAATCTATATAGCCTTATGCCACTGTTCGTTGAGTGATTTCCAGGACAAGTGTAATAGCAACATGCGATTATAATCACGAACTACATCATATAAAAATAATATTTAAAAATATGAAATGCTGCTCTGGGGGCCGATTAAATATCGCTTTTTATGGGTGCAGTGCAAAATTTGCACCTGCATTGCTTCTGGTTGTGCTGTAATTGAATTAAATAAGTGCACATATGTAATAGAAGACCTATATTACTTCCTCTGCAGCACTTGAACTGCGCTGCTTAGGTGCAAATAGCATATAGCTATATTTAATCGGGGCTCTGGACATGGAAATGGGTAAATACAATTCTGCTCAGCTGGTATGTGCCTGTACAGTGTATAGAAGTGTAAGTTGTAATTGCAGGAAGCGAACCAGAATAGACACTCTGGAAACGACAGCAACATGACTGTAACTGTCCTCTACACCAAGTATGATGTCCATCAGCTGGCTGCCATCGTCGGCACGGAGAGGGCCAGCCGTATGATTTCCTCAGATCGCAGCGTACATATGTTCACTACGGGAGGTTCGTGAAGAAGCTGATCCAGCCTTGTTGGTGACGCAAACGTTCGTCACTTGTGTTAGCTGCATGCATGGGCAGAACTGATTCCTGTACACCGGTATGTGTGCTCTGTGAATACGTTCTTGGTAAAGTTTTGTCAGTCTAGGTGATATTGTTTTAAATACCTCTGTTTCTGTTTGCTTTCGTTTTGTGTGTGTGTATGTCTCTCTCGCTCTTTCATGTATATACAGTATGTATATGACAGTGTACTGTGGGGAGTACAGTCTGAATGATGACCTGCCACAGTGTGCATACTGCCCGAGAATGGGGCACACAAAGAACAACTAGGTCTAGTCAGCGAGGTGCATCAAACACAAGTAAACTGAACAACATGAACTTCATGCCATATCCATATACCAGATCTGGCACACTATGTAAATTGTAAAGGAGTGCAGATGGTTTTAAAGTAGGGGGTATTAAACCCCTACAGAATGTATGAAGGGGTCTACTTTCTTTAACTACATGTATTTTCTGTAGTTATGTGTCATGACATAATTTACGTGTGTACAAAATTACATTCTTTTATTACATGTGCTTGCATTTTCACATTTCAAATCTTCATCTTTGAGGCCATCGACCACCCTTGTGAATCACATTAGGTCCAGTGTTGCGTTATATTTCCTTAATTATTTGTTCTCAGGATTGTAGTCTCACTTGGTTAGCATAGCATTAACGACTCGCCCCGTGTGTTAATCACGCTACTTGCCCTTACCTGTGGTGAAATGTTGAAACTGTACAGTATTTGCAAGCTCCTAAGACTAGATATGCACATTAGACTCATGAATAGTAAATGCTAGACAACATAATGAAAGAAAGAAAGCTTTGGAAGTGAATCTATTAGATGGATGGCAGAGGACATAATGTGCATTTGTCATATTACATGTTCATAGATTATTATTATTATTTTTTTTTTTTCGAAGTGGCTGAATCTTGAAACTAGGGGAACAGGAGAGTAAAAATTTCAATCATAATTTATTTAATTGTTTAATATTTAACAATGAAATGTAAAAAATAAAATAGATACATAAAGTGTTTTTACAATATTTCAGATTCAATAACACATACATAATATCACATTTAATAGTACACATACAGCAAATCTCCACTGCATTGCTTGTTACATCTCTGCAAGTTGTTTTTTTAAAATGTTTCTTTGAATTTTTCCTAGTGGTGTTTTTGTTAGAAGCTCTACAAATTTCACTCCTCCTCGAAGTTTCTTGAAAGGAGATACTTCTCCTAAAAAAAAAAAAAAAAAAAATAACAAATAAAAAATAAAGAAAAATAAAAAACTTGACACACTTGAACTTGTGTGTGTGGAAACTGGTAAAATTTGATTATTATTGATTACTGTGTATTGGTATCTGTTATACTGTACCATTCATATTATTAATGCGGGTAAAAAAAAAAACTATCTAACATGCACATAAATTTGAGAAGAATAACGGGAAAAAAAATTAATTGGTACATGTGGCAAGAAAAATTGTCTGCTGTAGCTACAGCGATAAATAACAGTGGGGACACTGTATTTTATAAGATATCAATGGAACAAAATGTAAATTTATCTAACAAAGAATTATATAAGTGACTAATAAGTGCATAAAAGTAGCAAATACAGTGTATAAAACAACCAACAATAAAAAGATAAATACTACATGAATCAGTGAATAAATGTCTCATTTCACGATTGATGCTGCTTAAAGTTTTTCGAATATTTTTCAAATAGTGTTTCTTTTAATTAGGTGTACATTTTCCAGTGTATAACCTTGCATTTACAAGAAGATATAGAAATTCACTTTGCTTTATTAATAAAATCATCCAAATTTAGCAGTTTTTACTTGATAACATTGAACATTCTTAAAACATACGTACATATATGTTTTTGTTACTTTATACCTGTTCTCACAACAATACACTGTTTTTTAATTTTCAGTTTTCTTCTCTTATTATGCTTATGAGAAAATGCGAAATTGTTTTTGCAAACAAGTGCTTACTACAGATGGCACAGCTGATCTAGTTTACTTCTTGCCTACATGTATAAAGATAAAATGAAAAAAAAAAAAAAGTACTTTTCTGTAGTATATTTAGAAGAATCTTACGCCTACTACAAAATTTTGATAGCAAAATTAATATGTAGTACCGGTAAATTATTACAGTACTACGAAAAATTAGATCTTAGTATGCAGGAAGCAATGTAATGCTAATGTTTACAGAGATTGATACTGTTCTAATTTTGTTTAAAGAACAGTGAAACTTCCTACGTGTTTCACATTTGTAAACATTTGGAGAATACATAGTTTTATAGAGATTCTGAACATATTCAACCGGCTAATTATATCAGCAAGTAAAAGTATCAGTAATCAAAAAAACGTTTGCCCATAGTACACTTGCATAAACTATGTATTTCATTCATGGCCTTGATTACTTACAGAAATGTTTAAAAAGTCACAATATTAGCAGCGCGTAAAGTTCCAGAATAAACAGTCGTAATTTCATCCCAATGAATATTTTGGATCCGCACTTTGGTCACGTTAAAGTTGAATTCGGAATTGCAGACTACACCAACAGCTGAAAATAATGTTTGCCCATGTTTTGGCTATTTTAATTTGTGTTTCCAGTCTTTGCGACATTAGTCAGGATCCACAATGTTTTTTTGTTTCTTAATTTAACGAAAATAAAAATTTTTAATGTCCCCACTGTAAACATTTTATGAAAATAAACAGCGTTAAGCGTAAACAAACAAGAGTCACCATTTCAAAGATATTTGCACTGTAACTAGGTAGATGTCAAACTTTCGATGCAGCTACCGTCATCGCCACAATCTCTTCCGCCATCTTGTGTATCTCGAGATGTTCCCTTAGCGCGTATCGCTACGCTTTGAGTGCAAAGATGACTGCGTGAGTATGTCTATGTCTAAGTTTAATTCTAATACAGGTTAGAAAGATCAATGTTATAAGTTTGGCACAAGGAAAATTTCTGCCACTTCAGCTCTAGTATCGCTAGTGCACCAAACTGACCAATCACAGAGCGTTCCTGAATTTTAAGTTACATTACATTGATAACTTAAAACGGGCAATTGATTTATTTTCACTTTAAATGGTAAAATCCGTTGAATTATACAGTGCTTGTAAGTAGAAATAGTCTTGTTATCCACTTAGGTTATTTTCTGAAATGTTTTAAATTTACTATTCGGAATTGCTTGTATACTTCAAAATTTGAGGATTTGGTATTCGTTTTTTGAATTTGAATAATACAAATTCATTATTTGAAAAAATGTTCAAAATTTTGAATATTCGCCAACCCTTAATGTTATATTGAATGTCTGTATTGAAAGTTGTACTATGTACAAGAACTTTTGAATGCTCTTGTGTTAAAAACATAATTATTAATGGTTCCTTAGACAATTGTATATTCATTCTTGTAATAGTGTGACTGTACATATAAAATATATCAATTTGGATAATATTGTTTGTTATTACCTACTGATGTTTTCTTTTATTAATGGTATGTGTGCAGATATTTTATTTTTCAGGTGTTTGATAATGTACTGTGTAAGTCAGTCTGAAATGTGTTCTCCTCGTTCTGTTTTATACACGATCGTAAGAAGCATGTGTATATATTTAAATGAACTACAAATATTTAATCCAATTTCAAGAAATATGTGCCCTTAACTACGGCTACTTGGGACAACAGGAAAAACTGGGACCGTTTACTGGTATTTCTATTTTACATACAGCAGCCATAAGAGTTAAAAGAATAGTACGACGCTGCTATCGAAATTTTCAGACTATGGTAGTTTGTATGGTTTCTTCACTCATGGCTGCAACATACAGAATAAAAATTCCTAAAATAATTGTCCATGTTAACTTGGTGTCCCAAGTAACCCCAATTGACTGAAGTTCTTTTTAATTGCCCAAATGATTTGATTCATTTAGTGCATTCTTGATGATTCCTACATTACTTGCATTTGTTATGTCACTGTGACTTAGTTTTACCTGTTTATTTCCCGAGTTTTCTTGAGGAATGTTGCCGTATTCCTACAGGATGTCATTTGTTTTTGCTCCATCAGAGCAGTTGTGAATCAGTTACATACAAATATTTTGACCAGTACCACTTTCTGCCGTGTTAACTATGTATTTGCATGCATAGTCTATTTTTAGTTCTAAATTTCTTAGTTACCCATGAAAATATGTTCATCTAGTTTGTGTATTAAATGTGTCGTGACATTAATTGATTTGGGTGTAGGTGTATATTGGCTCATCGCAAAAAAAAAAGTGAGCACTTCAGTTTTTAACTTTTGTTAGTAATTTTTTTAGCTGATTTTTATTTTTCTGCTACTTCTTAAATCAAATGTAGTGGTCAGTAATAAGCATTGTATGAAGGTACACTTGAGCTGACGTTAATTTGAAGTTTTTTTTTTTTTGGTAGTTTGTTTTGGTTTGGTAGGTTGTAGGTTTTTTTTTTCCCCTCTCTTTGATATTTTGTGATTTTGCTTCGTTGGTTTTGAGCTGTCAGCTGTTAGCTGTCGTCCTAGGTTTTGAATTGTGGTGGTCTCCCCTTTTTTGAAATGTCTGTGGACAGGAGTCACTTTCTTTCCGGGTCGAAGCATTTGCGTATATTTGTTTGCTGTGTGGTGTGTCCGATTGATTGGCCACCGGGCACGCTGCATGGTTGTGAATGACGTTGTTTGGCGGCAAGGAGGGGAAGGTAAAGGAAGGGGTGTAGGACAGAGCCAGCCGGCGTCGCCGAGCGCAGCACTCCGTCTGGTAGAGCTGACCATAGCAGTTGTGAGTTGTAACTGTGATCTGATGGGGACGGCGTTAAGTGCCAAGCAGATAGTTTTGGGTCTCAGTTGTGTTTGGTGATGATTTCTGGTACGTACTTTCGTTTTTGCGAATACGATGAGCAGACATGGAATTCTCTTCCACCCTTTGGAAATCAGCAATATTGACGATCATGATTAGATTTTGCAACTTGCTGTCATGCAACTTCATGTGGAATTTGCAGTACGAGATGCTGGAATTAGAGGTATGTGCTGTTGAGCTGTACGAGCATGTCACCTGTGGTCTTGATGTCAGTTTCTTCACTTTGACAGTTTGGTCAATTCATGGTTTGGGCGCAACTTTTGATGATTTATAGACTTCCGTTAGGATTAAGCGACGAGGGCATTGAGGTTTTACTCCAGTTGCAAGAGGAAAGTCATTCAAATGGGAACTGTATGAACGAGAAGTAATGTATGGGTATATTTGTTGAGATATTATATAATTTATGAAGTTATGTGAAAGATGGTTAGTGGAACACTTTGTGTGTCAAGTGGATGAAAAGAACTAACTGTTATCGAAAATGTGTGAATATGCGATGTGAATCATGTAGATAATTATGTCAATTTAATTGGGTCAGTAAAGTGTTGGTGGAAACACACCTTCTCATTTTCTTATTTGTCTTAAATGAGAGTTGAATTCAACGATTTCTTATAAGAATATGTTTTTGTATTCCTTTAAGATGACGCCCCTAGTAAGGCATAAAAGGTGTTTTGTAATTACTTGTGCTTTTCCCTTCTTGGTTTAATCATGTACTGGAAGTCCCTTGGAGTTAAGGGGCACAAATTGAGTGTGTGCACAGCTAGGCATGGCTCACATGTAGCTTTGATCACACTAAAAATTTTATCATCTGAGGTTTACATTACGTATATGTGATATCGTAGGGCCTGGAAAATTTCGGTGTTTTAAACATGCCAAAAGCAGTAGTTTCAAATTAGAAAAGTGGTGGTTTAATGTCGGTGTTTTCATTATGCAATTGAAACTTTACGGGCCAATGAAATCTTTAATAAAATTTCACAGTTATGAATATAATTGACATATTTAGTTAAGAATCCATTAATACACTTAATTTACTAAACAATAATCAGTGAATGTTATTAAAAACTATTACACTGCACAAAAATTTTTAAAAAATTTCATACTTATAAACTAATAAAAACACATTGTCCAAGCAGAGCATTTTAACAATGTTTAACATTTCACAGATTTTCCTGAGTGAGGCCATGGCGATGGTCAGAAAGAACAGTGTTATACTTGGAAAAAACCATTTATGGTCAGCACTTGCACATGGAAGCCAAATAGACTTGAAAGTGCCTTTTACAAATCGTCGTTGCCGGTGAAAAACCTCCTATTTGTCATCAGTTGTATTAAAAGAGACTTCGTGGTAAAATTTGTGTACGAATTATACAGACTAATACAAATAAATTATGTGTATGTAGTTCTGTGATAGTTAATACCCCAAAAACTAACAATAATATGTGATCTTGTTTAATTTTTTTTTCCTACTTTTCCTGAAAATTTTTTGAGTTTTGCACATAGGAGGTTTTTCACCGGCAACAACGAAATTCTGATTGGTTGCAGGCTTTCACAAAAAAAAAAACTATTGTGTAAAGAAGTAGCAACAATGGAATGCCTATACATTAAACACACTGCCGCGGCTTGTGACGCGCTAGCTTGGCAATGCTGTCTGGCTCCTGACGCGCTAGCTTGGCAATGCTGTCGTGGCTCGTGATGCGCTAGCTTGGCAATGCTGTCGTGCCTCGTGATGCGCTAGCTTGGCAACGCTGTCGTGCCTCGTGATGCGCCAGCTTGGCAACGCTGTCGTGGCTCGTGATGCGCTAGCTGGACAACAGCTGCTGGCAGTTTATCTATCCACTGCACACAGTCACAGTCTCGCGTTCGTTTCCTTGCTTTGCGCGGACAGTGCATCAGCATCCAACATTGCTTGTGTATGTCTCATGTGTACGTTAGTTCACTTAATTTTGTGACTTAAAAAAAATATCTCAGAAATTTCAGTGATATTCACCATACTCCTGTGTGTGCTAGGTACCCATTTCGAAAAATACACTTTCAAGTGTTACTGCCGCCGGCCATGTTTACAAAGCTGTTTGTTTACACTTTTTATTTCACAAGGCACAATCCCGCCAGCTTTGTTGTTTTACGTCGACACGCAATAAAAACGACATTAAATAGGCACAAGAGTCGTGTTGTAAGGAAGTTTAACGTTTTTAAGTATCAGTGAAATGCAAAGTATTGCAATTTACAGGTTTGTGTTAATACTGTCATATAAATGGTGTGGTTTTCGCGAGTGCATTCATAGTTTTCGTAATTTTCATGAGTGTATTCGCAGTTTTCGGAATTTTTGCGAGTGCAGTTACTTTTCACATTTTAATGTGAAATTCGCGATCGCGAAAAATTCCAGGCCCTACAGTGATATGTACTGAGACTATTATTTTTGACAATATGGCCTTTAGATCTTCTGTGCTATAATCTGTTGTGTCATCAAAAATTATCCCATATTGTCTCCACATGTCACTCACATTGATTTAATAGTATGTCTGGCTGTACTTACATTCACACTTGCCAAATCGGATGTAGATGCTTTGATTGCATTACCATAAGGTTTACACACACTGCATATTTGCTAGTTCTGCAATTCTTACTGTTGTTTCTTCTGAACAAATGTGCTTTTATTCCCACTAGTTGAACCAACAGCTACCAGTTGCGACATTTGCAATGGACCAGGAGGTTCTCCGCTGCTAGTATATGCAAAGTTCTGTATTAGAATGGCGAGAAGTAGGCCACCAGGTAAAGTAATATAACAGACAGTGGTACAAGTACTATAGGTGATACTTGTAAACAGATACACACACACGAAGGGACGAAACACATTTTTCCGCGGAAGCATGGTCACGACGTTTCGCCAGTATTAAACTGGCTTCCTCGGGCAACAAGACATGGCACACTGCAGTCCAGTGGCTGTGTGTGCTGTTACCTGTAAGCCTACCGGCTGTAAGGCAAACTAAGCATGGTGGGAATTTCAAACATGGGGCAGTAATATAGGTGAGGTTGTGATGAATTGCAATGGATAGGGGGAAGAAAAATGAGTTGTCTGACATTAAGGCCTGGAGTTTGTCTTGATTTTGTGATGTATTGATGGGCCAGTTCCCAACGTCTGAGCTTTGAACTATTGCAAGAAGATGGCAAGGATTTCCCAATTCTTGTGCTGTAGCAGGAGTCAAAGTCTTTGTTGTGGGAAACTGCATGAGCTGCAACTGGCTTTTCTTGTGGGCAGATGTTGCGCACAGCTAGTCTTAAGAGTGTTGGTGGTTCTGTATTGTTCAGTTTGGTCTCTGTGGCCGCAGCAGTGGAGCGCAGTGAATATGGGTGGTACTGTCTAGCTGGAGGTATCTCGAATGTTGAAGACAGAGAGGCCCAGAGCAGTAAGAGCTATTCAGACTCGCATGTAAGACACTTCTTAACCTTTATACACAAAAATGCAGACTCCTGTTGTTGGCTTGCCTCTGTAGGACTTTCAGTAGCCACCATACCATTTTACGATGTAATATAAAGATCTTTTCGTACTTAAATGTTCTGCAGCAGAATTGAAAATTACCATTGTGAATGTTTTTAATTATCATACAATGAACGTTAGAAATGCAGTCTGAAGATGGAAAGTAGCATTTATTCAGGGAATAATTCTTATAATGCAATATGTAAACTGATCCAGTTGAACAAAAACGTGCAATTTTTAAATGACAGGCATATATCTGAAGCTCTCGAAAATGTCCTGTGTCTGGGGTATACACCAACCTCAAACACTAATAATGTATTTACTCGCATAATGGCCGCACCATTATTTTGAAAGGCTTAGAAGCAGTATATAAAAAAAACCAGCATAATGGCAGCACCCATCTTTTTCGAAATGGGACACAGTACAATAAAACTCTGTTAAGACATTTTCCAAGGGACCAGCTGTTGCGATCACTTTAGCCTAGAAAACGTCTTAGCCAGAATGAATGGTAAAAATGTGGAATCTAGAAAAGAATTTAGTGCCAGACATTCTCTGCAAAACACAACCATTGCAAATGTTTATCAAATAACTGGATCGCGGCGTGTTAGCACATGCACCTAGATCTTTCATATTTTGTGCCTACAAGACATGGCGGCTGAACCAAACGTCTTGGTACCAGTCTACACGGCGTGCACGTACCTGGATCCTTCATACTGTATCCCTACCGACGGTTGACTGAGCATCTAGGTACCAGTCTTCACAATATGCGGGTCTAGATCCTCCAAGTGCCTACACGACTTGTCACCAGACAAGAGTCATGCTCGCTGGTCGATGATGCGCTGTTGATAACGTATGGCTTCTGGAGAGTTGTGACTATTTAAGTGTGAATCATATTTCTTTATAAACTTCTTACATGGTAATAATTACATGTAATGGACTGTAAAATTTAAAGACCTTATGTGGGATCATTTTAAATGAGTTTCACTTATGTAGTTACACACGTGAATATATTAACCAGATTTTCTAATTTTTTTTCTTCTTTTCATGTTTACTATGCACCCCAGAAATATTTTCCTTTATTTTGGAGAAATGGCCACTCAATTGATGAAATATGGAAAAAATTCTACATTAAGTTTTATTTTACACCAAAATAATAAATTGTAAAGATAAAATTTACTGGCCGCATCCCATTTTTTTAAACCAAAAATTTGGTCAAAAAACATGCAACGATTATGCAAGTAAATACGGAAGGGTGTGTTGTTTGCAAGAAATTGTTGTCATATCCTAGATTCTTATCCGAGACCCTTTTCGCCTATCCAACATTATTGGACTAACAGTCATGGTATGCGTTTTGCTACCACTAATAACTTGCACCACAACACAGTGGTAATATGCTTGTGCACTGATTTTATTTTCCAAGGTCGGTTCACATTATGTGTGTATGTACATAATTACATTGCAGCAAAATTTTCTAATGGCTATGGAAAAAAAATTTAGAGCTGGGCTGATGCCAATCACCTATCATATTCAGCAGATATGGTTAATTTTGCAGAACGTCAGTGGCGATGCGTGATCTAATTTGAAAGGCAAGCTACTAATCATATTTGCGGCTACCAAGATTTTAGCGTTTTAAAAGGGCAAGAGGGGAGGAGGGGACCTTAAATCTCGGAATATTTTAACGGAAGAGAGTAATAATAAAACAGACTAAAAAGCATTTTCCTTAGCAAAAGCGTGGCAACCAGTTCAGCAGGAAATCGTACGTAACGTCTTGTATGGCAGCTGTTAAGCTATCAGGTATCGCGTCAAAAATTCTTTATCAGGATGCGTGAAGGCAATACATGATACCTTATAAGATAAAACCAAGGAGCCGGCCAGGCGGTGGGTCAGATTGTCATGTTACTATCTACAGTATGCCGCGTTGGCGGGGGCGTCATTTAGGGAGGAAGGGGGGGGGGCAAATTCCCCCTCCTGGATTTATAAGGATAAGTATAAAATTTTTTTGTGTATTTTGTTATTTACATAATACTAACGTAAGCGCATAAATCAAAGTTTTATTATTAAAGTTTCCAATTTATACATGCTCAATAAATAAAAAAGATGCAACAAGGTCACTGTCGCCCCCCTTCCCCCAAGAAAAACCTGAAATGATGCCCCCACGCATTGTAAAATCATGGCTGGTGATGTGGCTGATGTTCGAGGCCATTGGCTGTAGAGTTACAGCATTCGCATTATTATAATCATAGCTCTCATAAAGCCTTCGTTTAATATCCTGCCATCAACACTGTTGAACGATTTTTGTGTTTTTACAAAGAAAAGCTTTGGAATCCCAGTTGCCAATAAAGCTTTATATATAATTGCATAATTTTCAAAGTTAGTTGTAGTATTACTATAGACGGTTTGGGATAAAGTGAGCACTTAAAAAGTGCCCTACTAAAAATCTATTTTCAGCCATTTCGTATTTTTCCGCGCGTAACGGCAAAAGATGGGAAATGTTTATCTTCTCTAGACACGGCTAATGATGTTTGCGCAAGTAACAAAGTGTTCAGTCGGTAGGAACCTATATAGTTTGATAAAAAATATAATTATATAAAATACAAGTATGTCTATTTCGGTTGATTTTGTTTCAATATTGTTCTATTAAAATATGAAAATAAACGGAACTATTTTGCGTAATTTCACTGCCAACCATACAAGGTGCAAAACAACTATAGTTAACGTAGAACTATATGCTGTGGCCAGTGATATTTTTAAATGTTAAATTTTTAGTGTTCACTTTATCCTGAACGACCTAATGCTTCTTTTGGCAACTGGGTTTCCAAAATGTTTCATTGTAATAGTAGCTTACAAAAAAATTACAGTCAACAATCGATCTCACAAGGATAGTTCAGATATGTTTATGAGAACTGAGCACAAAACACCATTATTGAAATTAATTCTGTAACATTTACAAAAATTTCAAATTAAGAGAAGTTTTAAATAATATTACAAACATGTTGAATTACACTAATTTCAGGTGTCGGCCTACCTTCTCTGATGAGGTCACAGCTTTGCTGAATAGTAAAAACACTGTTGGAAATAGGTTTAGCACATAATCCACACACACACCACTTGCATCCACGTTTCCGTTTAATTCATTTTATGTATCTGGGATTTTAGTCTCGCAAGACCAATTTTATCTCTAGTTTAGATAGTGCAGCTAATAAAGGTAAATTTCAACGCACAATAACGAAATTAAATAAACTAAAGTATTCACTTGGCAGCATAACCGTGCAGCGCGGGGACTTGCGAGTATATTGGATTCGTGTAGTAAAACGAACTGCCGGTGACCAGTGTTGCCAACTAAAGTTTATAAAAAACCGCTAATGGCACTGGATAATCACCTGAGACGTATGTCTTTTCAATAGAAAAAAAATTTCCATGTTACTAGTATCAGTTTAAACAATCTTCAACTCCCTGTTTAATCAATGTATAAGTTACAAAACTTGACCGGTAGTACATTATCTGAAATCACAGTAACTGGTAACAAAACCACTATAGTGGCAATTCTGCTAGGTTCGGCTATATTCGTGTCACTTCGGTGAGAAAGCACTGCAATCGTAGCTTCTAACACGGCGTCACGTAGCCAATCCCCTCTCGAGTTCCTTCCAACTGGACACCCCACCAACCCCTTCATTCACACGAATACTATCGCGGCAACTCTACCCACTGGAAGCGTTATTGGAAGCGCTTTTCAACATCTTGCTTTGGTCGTTTACGAGTTCTTATCTTCCGTTTTACAGTGTTGTAATCTGAGCGGAATTCGAAAAAGGTACACCTATTTTCACGGGTCAGAGTTAGCTTCTTATAATAGAGACAAGGTTACAAGTAAATATTTATTATTATCAGAGGATTGTCAGGAACCTGCCTGGGCAAGCACTGCTTGCCTTGCTTACCCTGACGAGACGCCACTGCAGAACGTCATGATTGGCAAAACATAGTCGATCGTTGGTCATTATGTTGAATGACAAAGGCGCGACAGACGTGACGCAAAGGCCATGACACAAATGAGAGATAGACAGCCAGTCTGTGTCAAGACAGGCTCACTGATGTCACAAAAGCCTCGAAGCTGATTGGCTGACTACCTTTTATTATTAATGTCGTGCATTTTGCATCGCTTCTATTTTGCCATTGTGATTCCAGTGTTAATTTCTCATTTAGATTTTTCCACCAGTCACATTTACTTTTTCCAAGATATCCCAGCCCTTTGGTTACCATTATTGCAATGTGTTAATTTCCAGCATATTGCATCACTAAATTATTATTTTTACTGCTATTCATGTCTTTCACCACCCAAAAATAATACATAGTATTTTTGCGGTTCAATTGGTCTTACAACGAAGCATTTTCATGCTGCTGTTCACCACTTTGTTATGAATGTTCCGTTACCAAATCACTTCTGTTCACTGGTATTAGGTTAACATCATCGGGAGCTCGTTGACAGGATTAATGTTAGTTTTTGTGAGATGTTTGTTTTGAATTGAAACTTTCCCTACATTATTAAATCTATTTATTTGGCTTAGTTTTCAGTGGCATACTTTACTTGTAAAATGTAATTTTATTCGTAACATTTAGAACAGAAACTTCAGGATTTGGTAAACTATAACATTTTTCCTGTTGTGCTGTGACACACAATTAAAATATCAAAATTAATACAGCTATATGAAACTGAGTAGTATACAGAATAGGTAAATTAGTTAAGTCTCTACATTATACTGTACAAATCATATCTGAACCTTCCTTGTCCATTGTGATGCCGCAATTGCACAATTTCGAACTTTCCTGTCCAACCTGGTAACCGAGATTAACCATATACAGAAAAAGCACTTTCATGTGGTAAACATTTCGTTGTGAACACTGATGACTGGTCTGTTAACATTTCAACTGAGAAAATATGCAGATATAAACACACAGTGTCATAGCCACTGATGAAGTAAGGATGTCAAACCTCTGTGGGAAAATAAACGGAAAGGAAACACACTGTGCCAAGATTGTGATTGTGTGCAATGTTTGCACTCGTGGCGCAATAAACAGTCTGTGAATCCAATATAACGGCAACAGGAACTCTATTGCCGCCACTAGCGCTGTTGATATTTACGTCTCGAGTGATATCAATCGCTTCTATGTACATTGGCAACATTGTGCTCGTGACTGTTTTTGTCTTGTGTAATGGTATTTTTAACCTAAACTTGTGACACATGTTTTGCAGTGCATTGTGTTTCAGTGGTTATTTAACTGGAACATAATAGCTCAACACTTTTCCTGTGGTAAAAAAATTAAGAATCATGGTGAAAGAAGTGTGACAAGTTCGTGGGGATGCATCATATTAACCTGACTAAAGAACTTTCCATTTCCATTAGAACGATAACTACTACTATCTAAAAATGGTGAAAGCACAGAAAAAAAGCTCCACAATGGAAACTGAGCACAAAATAAATATAAATAAACAGCATTAACATTATTTTAAATCAAGTACATACATACGTACATAGATGTTTAAACTTTTAATTTATTCCGGTGATGTTACACATCTGAACAATAAATACCATGTTTTCTTTTAGTTCATTTCTATTATAGAAATTTTATTTTTATATAAAGGTACTGGAAAAGCTTTAATTGGCAACAGATGATCGGCATAATCTGCAAAATAAGTGATATACCCCGTTCTAAAAATTTTATATGATTATGCTATCATATTTTAACTCTGTGATTAAAATGAGTGTCTCATTAATGCTACTGATTTGTGGTTTAATTTAGTGAGTTCACAAGTAGGCTTAATAAAAACTAATGCTGTCTTACTATTGAGGTAGTCTTCTAATTCTTGTGCCTCAACTTCCGACCATGGTTGCCTGACCACGTATGCCGTAGGTACTTCTCCATACAACTTGTGAGACGTACCAATAACTGCTGCTTCCTTCACACCTGGATGGCTGACAAGGATGGACTCAAGTTCACTAGGCGAGATCTGCGCATGTAATATTCCAAGTGGTCTATCAGTTAAGAAATGTAGGACAGTAAAACAGGGTACTATTGTAGGAGTGCACTGTTGGGATGAGTCTGTTGTCACATTTATCTCATTGTACACTAAATATGCTTTAACATACAATTTGGTAATGATAATTTTATTTAATTGTCCCTTATTTTAAGTTAATTTTAATGTGACCTCTCATGGAAAGCTTGTATTAGGCTAAAGAACTAGGCAGTCGTGCTGTGAATGCCTGGGGGAAATGTAGTGCAATGTCAGACGGATAGAGTATACTGGTCGATGTAGGATTCAGCGTGTTCAGGTGCTTATTGAGGCTGACTATCCTCATTGGTTAGCAACCCTTCCTGTTTACAGTGCCAATGTAATTTAAACTTAAAAAACTTATTGGCAATCCAGATGTGTGTAAGGATAGGCGTCACCTTGTTATAGCGATGTAGTTCAGTACTTTCATGGGTAAAGTGACTAAGGATACAAAGTTTACAAGTACCTAACCTTTGTTTGTGATAAAGTGAGTTCTTTTGATACCCTAGTTAGTTTTTCCATTCAGTTAGTTTATAGTTTCCTGCCACTTGTTATAAAGATCAAAGCACCCTCAGTAACAACATAAGTGTAGATATTGTACTGTACTCAATGTTGATGTCCGAGCTTACAATAAATACTATTTAATAATTGTCATTCTAGACAATGTGGTCGTCATACGTGCTCACTTTATTTTGAACCACCTATAAGTCGTATTCAGTGTCGTATTCTTCCTATGCCAAAGTAAAATTGATCCTTGTGTTACCAGTCATTCGTCCAGTTCAGGAAATATACATAGATAGAATAGTAGTAGTCTGGACTATGTCACAGCAATGCTACAGACAAGAAAGAGGTTACAAACACAGTTAAGGAAAGGGTTGTTACTGCTTAGGGTATTAGTCAAGTGTCCACAGAACTCAGGGGTGAGGGACTTCATGAATCAGTGGCTTGTCTCCAAATGTTGCTTGCCTTCATTTGACAATCAGCTTCACATAGACCTCGTGGTTGTTTGAGGAATGTCTTTCTCGTAATTAAAAACCATTGTTTCTAGTGGATGCATCCAGGTAATGTGGGCAAACAATGTCGAGAGAGACCCCAACAGTAAACACAGGAGATGTGTGGAGGAAAAAGGAAACGTTCTATAACAAATAGTGATTCAGAATATCGAGCTTGAATCGGGCAAGAGCATCCCAAATTAAAATAAAAACAAAACTCATAGTTACTTACGCTATAGATTAAGTAGATTTCTTGGAGTCTGTTAACACTTGAACCTTTATTTTTAACCCCAGACAAGAAAAATGAGTGGTGTTATAAGTTAACGTGGGTATCTGTGTCTGTCTGTGGCATTTTAGCTCCTAGACGGATAAACCGATTGTGATTTAGTTTTTTTTTTTTTTGTAACTTTATTGAGTGTTAGCTATCATTCAAAAAATTCTGTTTAGCCGTCTGAAGATCATCAGGTCTTTTCTAGTTGTTGATGTGATGTGAGCAACTTATACTGGTCTGATCAATTCAAAATTTAGTATCCTGTGAGTTTTTAAAATTTTTAATCTAAGTCTTAACTTGTTAAAATGGATTGATTAATTTTGACTTAAAACATGGAAAATTAGCTAAACTGAATTTGTCAAGTAAAAGTTTTTAGTTCTCTGGTCGCTATTAAGTAATTCTGAATACAAAAGGTATTCTGTTGTAAACATTTTCTCTGAAAATTATAACTGTTAAATGCGTTCCACAATCAGTTTTTGAAGTTTTGTGTAAATAACTCCTTAGGGAGCAACAGTTTGCTTTAGAACAAGTACAGCATGCATGCCATCTGTTGACAGAGCTGGAGTTGAACAAAATACTAAATTACAATTTTAAATATAACATTTGCATTTTGTGTGTAATCACTTTTCAGTTAGACATGTAACCATCTTTTTTATTTTAAAAATACATAAAAATGGTTTTCATAAATACTTTAAGTATTAGTTAAATGTAATACTATAGTACAGTAAAAGAAAAGTGTTTTGCATATTAAATGTTATACCTACCTGGTATCCTTGATACTTGATTATATCTTTCAATCTATCCACAACGTAGAAGTATTCATCTTCATCGTAACATCCCAAGTCACCACTGCAAAGCCAACCATCTGCGTCTATTGCCTCCCGAGTTGCTTTCTCATTCTGCATGTAGCCTTTCATAAGAAGTGGGCCGCGAAAGTAGAGTTCTCCAAACTCGTTTGGACCAAGAGGTTTCAAATTCTCAGTATCAACAACCTGGGAAATAGAACATTATGGTACAGTATTTTGAGAGTATATGCTATACATATTTTTGTTGTGGGATAGTATTAAATAATATTTCAAGTGTGTGAATAGTAGTTTGGTGATAAATATTAATAATGTTTGTTTTAACTTTGTCATATTCCCACAAGCCATTAAAATGCACAAGACATTTTTGAGTATGTAATAAAAAAAACATTAAAATGTGTTATGCCACCTTAGACTTTAATGTTATCCTGTTAAACAATTAAATTTTAATTTGATCACAAATTTTATTTGGATTAGAAATGCTTTTAAAAAAAGTTGACTTGGAAATAAGTGTTTAAAACTACACAATCTATAGAAAATATTTACTGTAAGGAAGTCGAAATATTTCGGACACTTAAAGCCTTAAAGGCAATTTATAACTTACTTTCATGAGAATCTGAAATGATTATAAACAAGTCAATTTCAAGACTGTTCATTTAATTTATTTAAAATTACAGTATCCGCATACACAATTTTTTTTGTATAGCTACTGATTTCCTATGTTTTTGTGTTTATACATGTACTTGTGTGGATTTCATTGTCTCTGTGCATGCTATAAATAAAACTAGGTGCTTACAAAATATGTAGGACGAAAAATATGTAAAGTTTGACGCGCGACGCCCGCGCTCCTCTTCCAACTTAGCCTGTCGTGCGCACCACGTCCCATGATTACGGAACGACAGAGGCGGCAGTAACACTTGCACATACGGGAACACACCCGACCACGTGCGCGCAAGAGGCAGTGACTCCTAGACGCCGCTCCCGTGACGTCGAGTGTATACAGTGTATGCTCCTCCTTATGAGAACTACCGTTTAGTGGTAGGGAAGTGCCCCGTTGATGGAAACAGTAGTAAATTAGCTTTTTGTAACCACATGTCGTTTCTAGCACTCCCGTGCTAATTCCGTCAATGCGGGTAACACCACCAAGAGGTAGAAGTGTTTCGAGGCCAGGAGTAACCTTGTTGTGTAATTAAAATTCCTAACTAATACTTTTTCGTTACTAACCTCAAAACGGCAGAAACACCCCTGCGCCTCGTGAACAAGTTGGACTTGCCCATGCAGCCAACTTTGCCGCCCAATTCATTTTATGTTATTTTTGCAAGTGCTTTTCTTTAATTTAATTTCAGTTTAAATCAGTAGTGTTTTATGTGTCTAATTAATTCCTTAAATCATTTTAATGCTGTCAGTTTTCTTTTGTGCCACATAACGTAAAAATATAGTAAATTCATGAGTAACTGAAAATCATAAAAACTTTCCCACAAATCAAATTTGGGACACTAACCAACATGTTCTTATTTTTCAAGTGTTCTGGGTCTTCGCCCCTGGGTTTTGTAGTGTAATTTGTGTTTCGGCGGTTGCTTCCCGCGCTTGGCCGGACGAGGCTACAGACGCGGGAAGAAATCACCAGTTGGCGCTAAGCGGCGGAACGAGGCGGTCGGACGCGAGTCACTCCGGGCCCTTCAAGACTTTGCATAATCACCAGTGTGTCAATAGCTTAAATCTTTAAATCTCGGAACCGTTAATTTTATTTTCATTGGCCTGGAGGTGCTCCTCGACCCTTGCACTCGACAGCCCAGGGGTTTAACATAATTTTATCAGTCACCCACATGGTGTTCTTCAATACAGTGTAGCCCACCGGTTGGGCCTAGGACCGGGCCCGCTTAGCGTACCTTCGTGTTTTGGAGAGTGTACAGAGTTTGGTGCTATACAATAAATATGGATAACATTGAGGTACATATTTCATTGGCTTGCTGCTTCACGGCCTTCAGGGCGGGGGACCCTTCAACCCACACTTATCCAGAGTGTTGCGTAGGGTGTGTCTATTGGTGCTTTGTCTATTGGTGCTTTGTCTGCGCTATGGGCGTGAGGAATGCCAAAAGATTCCCCTGCGTAAGTATCCACGACGAGGAGTGGGGAGTGTTATTTCCATGCCGCGGCCATCGGCTGCATGGCCCTGTAAAATAGTGTCTCTGTCTCTCATTCTGAGTGCCCGTTCTCTAATAACAGGCTGGCGCTACATGGCATTACTTTGCCGGTGCTATCCGGCGGAATCTAACACTTAACCACCACCCCGCCGGCGTCAAGTTGTATTTTAAAAGTTTGCAGTTATTTGGCCTTACCTTGACAAACACTCGAGACAAATTCTTTGACTAAATTTTTGTATTGCATCATCATCCAAAAAATGCTCCATTGTGTGAAAAGAACATTAGCTGGTTTGCCTGTTGCATCCAGATACAAGACAATTACCATTTACTTTTCTTGATAAACACAGGAATCAATGCAGGACACTATCAGTTGATATGGATAGTGTGAGTGTTTAATTGTTTCAATTAGGAAGTAAGAAGTATGTTAAAGAGTGGAAGATTCTAGTGTGAATATAGAGGGCCGTCCATTTGGAATTCAGCCTAAGTTTCTGATTGGCATTTCTCTTCTGATAAAAGTGTTTGTAAACAGAATTTTAGTGACTCTGTTTATCAAGGAAGTACGAATGGTTTTGTAGGTCAACACAGTATAACTGTTAGGTATGTTACTCAAATAGAAATGCCAAATTGAGACAAACTTGTACTTAATAGACTATACATGTTTGTGGGATGTAAGAGCGTGCAGTAACATAGAGAGGAGGATGGTATTAGTATGTCTCATGATTGTGCACACACTCTTCTGATAGTTATACTTGTCATCCTCCCAGCCCCGTGGTCTGGGAAGTAAGGCCGACTTGACGTCAGCTACCGGCCCTCTCCCAAGCCGTTTCTCTCTGTTGTGTGTCACCCTCCACCTACCTCACCTCAGGTCACCACAGTGCTTAGCGTCAAGTGTTTCAGTGCAATTCCCACATTGTTAGTCTTCAAGTGTAATGTTTAAATTCAGTGTAGTTCAAGGGCAATGTTAGGCTGTGCAACGTAAACAAACCAGGGCGTCACACCGGCTTTCAAATTACCGCCATGCACGTGACGTCACACCACTCACCCAACACCAACATAACCATTACGGACATGCAAAGACTCAAGCATGTATTTTTTTTTTCAGCAATTAAAAATTAATTTAAGAACTCTGTTATGTAATCAATAATGGCAATGGTCACGCTATAGTATAAGAAAGAGCATTACGTTAATTTTAAGTCACATGGTCATGTGATTATGTTTAAGAGTGTTTTATTTTAAATATGTTTATTTGTGCTACACATCGGTTAAAGTATAAGTATGTTCTAATCACTGTCAATAATTATTTAACACTCATCTACGCAAAGGGTTTTCATGTGTATCACCTTACCTTCCTTTCACATCGAATAACGGGACAAATAACATCTTGGCACGCACCCACGGCCATTGTCTCGCCCCAGTTCATCATCGACAGGCCACGTGGTAGGACGTATGTCCCGGAGAGGAATTCAACTTTTGCAAGTCACTTATATTCATAGTTCTCTTCACGTATATTTTATTCAACGCTTATTTTTATCCTCTCCGGTTACCAGTGTTTCTGATTCGTGCGCTTAACGCCAATATCCTTCAACTTTATCTCTACGCCTCCGGCCGACTCCAGAAGTTTTTAGTCAAATAACCCACAGCTAGCAACCACCTTTGTATTGTGCTAATGTAATTTTTAGGCCTATGCATCACGTAAGTTCAACAGTTTAAGCAATGTAACTATTAGAGTGCCGTGACCATGTGTGTGTATTGCATGTCTATCACTAAGTGTTTGTACTTCAGTATCAATAAATCAACATGCAACCAAGTAAGTAAGTGTGCTGTGTACTGTCATATCATTAGGGATTTAGGAGCTGACCAAATTATGGTCCTAGGACAAGGGGCCATGTGTGGACAGCCCGAATAGTCCACGTGGTGAGAGAGAGAGTTTTCTCAGAGTGCTCCCATAACCTGACCAACCAGCCAACACCACCGCAGGGAGGAGAGGCACACCAGTCAAACAATATATGACCCTATCACCATCACCACCACCACCACCGTCCTAGCCGGGCATAATGCTAGGTGGCGCCCAGAGATCAACATAACCACAACCACAGCACTGCAATAATTTAATTCCACTTCACCATTCTCCAAACCAACCCTTTCCGACCTACAGGCGCAGTGACATACTGGTATAGCTTTTTTTGTTATCTACTGTGAATTTATATTTGATTTATACTGTTTTCAATGCTACCAACATTGATGTGAGCCGGGATTGGCTCCATTTAGTTCTTTTGAGATGTCTACCAGCAGTACGGTTGGATTAACGAGTCATTCTTATCTGACTCCAGTTTGGTGTGGGCCCATATGAACTGACATGCCCTTGTTTCCCTGCCTACGTATTAAGTGCTCCGTGATGACGTCACAAGATCTTATGCTCATCTGACTACGGCTCTTCGGCT
>PNEQ01002286.1:0-15529 GCA_003012365.1 Medauroidea extradentata | reverse complement strand
ATTTGTTCAATATACAGCCCTTCGAACATAATTCCTCCCTGACTCATGTTTATTCGTAGTGATAGTCCCTGTGTCTGTGTGTGAACTTTAAATGAGTACGCTTGTGGGGAAGGGTGTTAGTGGAAATTGAGGCCGGACAGCTTGTCCAGGTATCTCGGCCGTGATTGTTCACGAGACCGTGGTGATACGGTCTCAGATGTATCTTTGTTCGCTTATTTAGTACCTTAATACAGTGGTTCCCAAACTGGGGGGTTGCTGGCTGTTTCGAGAGGGGTCGCGACAGGTTTCCAAAATAAGTTGAAAAAATAGAAAAATACTAGAGTAAGATGAAACTGAAAAATGTAAAAATGAAGATATAAGCAAATGACTGAACTTAAAATGTAATTTAATACTAATTACTGAGACAACAAATATATGCGTAAATATTATTTGTTGAAATGGAGGAGGTCGCGGTTAAAAATCGTACATAAAAAGGTTTAAAGTTGGGAGTTGTACCCAAAAGGGGGTTGCAAGACCAAAACTTTGTGGACCACTGCCTTAATACATTGTTTCATGGCAGTAAAATATTAAATTAAGTTTTGGAAATGACATTTTCCAGCTGTCAAAACAGTGCACTTGTTCTTGGGATAGACTTCAGATGGTACCTTGCACTGCATGCCCGAACAGAGAGTCCCTGGGGACGAGGGCTTGTCCGGCCTTGACTCCCCTGTCAGCACAGTGAAGGTAGTCTCAGTCATACCGTAGCTGTGGTGCAGTACAGCTTGACTAGGCAGCCTGGCTTTCACCGCCCGCTGCAAGTTGGGGGACACTTGGCTGGCTCCCGTCCATACATGGCGCACAGTCTCTAGTTCCACCTCGACAGTGCTCAGCAGCGACAGCAGAGAGGGCACCAGGTGTAAGCAATTAACCTGCACATTCACACATATACATTCGTGCTTCACACATACTTCAACCAGTACACTCGCTTGCATTGCTGTTCTCCTACGCCATTTCTGTGCACTTGCCACTGTGCTGTTGTAAGCAATATATACAATGTGTTGCTTATATACATGGACATATCCGCTGTTATATTCATAAGAAAAATTAAATAAAAAATGAGACTAAAAAAACACACATACATATTGTTACAAGTTTGGGCAAGGTACGCTGAGTGATGGATGTCTTTGATTAAAGGAAAGAAAATAAATAAAGCTAAACTAATTTAATTACAACTATCTACGAGTGAATTAACGGCAGGTCTAGTTAAAAAATTGTTAAAATAAAAAATAACTTTTATAGCAGATAAATGTTCACATTTAATTTAGTTTCCTTTACGTTTTTAGCATTATTATTAATTTTACATATACTAAATTTTAAGTAGTATATTCTTAAGACATACATTTTTTTATAAATTTAAATGTATGTGTTATTTTTTTTGTAGAGCCCCTTCTTCAATAATGCTGTAGTATCAGAATATGTTGCTAAGGATAGATACACTTCCTGAATCCTCAAAGCGGCCAAATGAATAATTTATATATGATTCAAAAACCTCAATGCTGCAATTAAATAATTTAAATATTATTAAAAATCCCCAACGAAATGCACCTACATAATCATAAAGCAGGCAACTGAATTATTGATACATGATTAAAAAAACCTCAAAGCGGGCAATTTTTTTATATATAGTTGAATAATCTGGAACGAAATCCACCTACGAAAAACCTCAAGCAGGCAACTGAATCACTTATATATGATTAAAATAATCTGCAATGAAATACACCTTATTGGTAGCATAGAAGTATTAACTATTTATGTCCTACGAAACCTAAAGTGGGTAGTTTAAACATTTATATCCACAGTCCGCTAGAAAAAAAACGTTTTGTCATTCACTGTCTTATTTTATTTAGTCAGATGCAGGTCGTAGGCCTTGTAGTCTGTGACTTGAGGAAAAATATCTTGTTTCAAATTATAAATATAATATAATCGCCTGAATTTGTCATCCAACGTCTTGATTGTCTTGTACTTTGCCAAGGTAGTAAATAGGTTTAGTTATATGGCGGAGGGAACACAGCTGCAGGTCGTTTTACTGCGGCGGCCATCTTGGTATAATTTTAGTCTGCCATCTTACCAATTGTCAAGTTTCCGACAAATTCACCAACATTATTATATGTTATTGTGCTGCTCACATAAAATGTAAATAGCTTAGTTATAAGTGTGGAATATCTATCTTATAGTTACATAAACTAATATTCAAGTGAATGCGCCTTATGAATGTGTCCACAATATTATATTATTTGCTTGTTATTTGGTCCTGGTTTGATATTTCGTATGTTGGTAATAAAATACACTATTCTGTTGGACTGTATTGTAGTATGTTACAAATGCTACAAGACTGACGATCATAACAATATTTACATTTAACGATGTTATTTGAACCGCAAAATATTTACATATACAAGTGGTAAGGTTGTAAAATGCTGTTACAAGAATTGTTGTGTAATAATAATAATAATAATAATAATAATAATAATAATAATAATAATAATAATAATAATAATAATAAGACGTGGCCAATACAGATGTGAGGAGGAGAACAGCGTGTCGGAACACCAGAGTAGGGTAGAGCTCCAAACATGTGGTTGAAAAACGTGAAGAGTGGAGTGCTGTTGCCATAATAGGGCGCCAGTCCGTCGCGAAAATAAAACTAGCCTGGGCGAACATGGGACTCTGGTGCTCTCAGGGTCTAGCCGACAACCACGTGGCTGCCTCCTCACACAAAGGCAGATACATTACCTACACATGTGTTATGCTGGGGAGGGTGTTGAGGCCCCCATCCACGCCTCGTAGCACAAACAAATGATCACTGAATTACAAAAGGAACACACACAAAAGGGGCGATACTAGGTTGCACCAGAGTAGGCTGGGCCCTGAAATGTATGTAATGGTTAAATGAATTGTATGATTCCGTAAGAGCTGTGTATTTGACATGGAATGAACACTATACACGAGAGCTTGTATGGCGCTGAGGAGGGCCTCCGGTCAGTGGCTGATGCTGATTGCGAAAGCAGGCCAAAGCCGCGAAAAAATTACATGAACAATTAAATTTTGGGGGCCGCAAGTTGACCAGGATAGATGGCGATCATGGGGGAGGGTTGAGAACAATGTTCCAGAGAATATAAGTCTATTGAAGTGAACATGGTTGGTGCAAAAGTTGAGATTTCCTCATGACGCGATGTGCGTGCTACACCCTACGCCCGCCGAGCTCAGACTGTTGGAACATGGTGGAGGATGAGAGGTCGGGACCTCTCGTTCGCGTCATGTCTTGTAAGGTAAATTTTATTTATATCGAAAACAAGGTGCAAAGGAGGTTTATATAGAAAATGGCTTTTCTTACTTTGCTTGTTAGTTGTCATTTGCTTTGAACTGTTTTTGTGTTTTGGTTTGCTTTGTTATGTGACTAGAAGTTGCGAGGGTTTGTGATGAACTTAGCCTACGTGTTTACGCTAGACAATGATGGCTTAACTTGAATGCACACTGATACACTAATAATGAGGAATAACATCTAACAAATACCCTTTTAATAAGTAGTTTGGCGTGTTCTTGCATGCCGAGAGGGCTGCGTGGTTCTCTCAGGTTGGCACTGACCTCGCGCTTGACCTAGGTCAACACACGTGTGGCTGTTTAACTTTCATTGCATATTTTAATTGATTCCTTCACAGGCAAAACACATTTCACTATTTTGAGAAAATTCATTTATGAATTTTAGTGTCACTCGCATGTTCAAATGTAGAGAAAAAGTGTGATTACGTGATTTGGTTCGGGGCTAATTACCGTACTCCCTTATTAAGAGATGGATTGCTTAACGACCAATGGCCGATGGTGACTAAATCATGCTTGTTAATATATCACTCCCCTTGTCTCGTTTCTGCCTTCCCCTGGCTCGTGGCCTCTACATACAGATAACCAGGAAGGTGCCTTGATGTTTGTGGTGACGTCATAGAGAAGGTGACAATGGGTCTGAAACCCGGCGTTAGGTGGGTCACGTCAAATAATAATAATAAGTTTTATACTCGCAATTGGACTAATGCCCGGTGGCGAGCAAATTCCTCCCCAGCCCCACATTTACCTTTCTCCAGTCCCTTCCTAAACCTTCCAACTCCCCTAACCGTCACCAACTCCTTCCACAGTGCATTCCACTCCTTCACCATCCTCACCAGCATCGACTGTATACCCCTCTCTGTTCTCCACCACACCCTCTGAATTTTCTCACTGTTGCCACTTTTACCCTTGAAAGTTCCCTTAGTTAACTTGCAGGCCAAATTTTCCCACCCCCCTCTCCATAATAAAGAAGGTATACATACTACGAAGAGTTAAACTATAACATGATAGATTGGGCACCAGAGGGTAAATGAATTACGGCACAATATTAAAACAGGATCCATTTACTACATGTTATAGTGGTTGACGCGGACCGTTCCGCATCCCCTTCCAGTGCAGCCCTTCGTGTGTGTCACACCACTGATTCGGAACGGCAGGGCGGCCAGTATCACCCAAGCATATGGGAACACGCCCGACCACATGGCAACAAGTGGCAGCGGCGTCCAGACGCCCCCCCCCCTTCCCACCGACGTCCGAGCAGTGTCCATGTGTTGTGACATCCCTAGAAACACTTATCCATAGGTAGGAAATTGCCCCGTTGCTTACAAGTCCTGTAAAATGCACTACAAATTAGCAGCGCGTGTTCGGCTACTGGCAGGTGAAACAGAGCGACGGGAGTCACGCCCAGTTGCTGGGTTTAAACAACGGCCAGGGGCAACCTTGTTTAGGTTCAGACCACGGCCGTAGAAGAACAGGCCTGGACACTCGCCTGGATATTTGACCCCCTTGTTGTTTGGCTGTAGTTCACCAAGTTACCGAGAATATTGTCTTTTATTGGCGCTGATGTTACGGCGGTCGGACTAAACTCCGCCCACTTCCTTTCCGCTAAGATAAACAATTTATCAAAACGTATTTATTATCCATTTATGAAATACTTTCTTCGCTCACAAATTTAAGAAAAGGCTCCAGCAATCTTTATTTACTTTATAAATTTAATAATGCAAAAAAGTGGACGGAGCATGAGTCCGACCGCCCAGAAAACAGCGCCAAAAAGTACGACATTCTCGGTAACTTGACGAACTACAGCCAAACAACAGGGGGGTCAAGTAAAATACATTGTTAGATAGGCGAGTGTCCAGACCTGTTCTTCTACGACCGTGGTTCAGACTTAGCCTCGTAGAAACTGTCGTGGCTAACCTCAATTAACAGTAGAAACACCCCTGCGCAGTTTGCCTACACAATTAAAATTCCAATTCTAAAACTTAGGAAACTCTTAAATGTAGTGAAAGTGCTTTTTTTGTGTCCGTTCTGCCACTTAGTGGCTCGTAATTACCTTGGTTCCTTTTTATAACGATAATTAATTTATTTAAATCAAATTTAAACATATGTGAAAATCAATTTAAACATTCCCTCAAAAGTCTTTGGGACTTTAAATTGCAAGTTTCCAAAAATTAAAATGTTTGTACCTTTCTGTAGTGTCTTTATTGTGTTTGTGTAGTCGACGACTTTTTCCCGCCACCGGCAGGCTCGCTGTCCGGTCGGCGCGAAAGGCTCGTCAGTTGGCGGTTAGCGGAGCGAAGAGGCAGTCAACTCTCTGTCGTTTGTCGCTCCAGGCACTATCACTTCTTTGTATAACCATTAGAGTATCAAGGGTGTAAGATTACATCGGAACATTTTCGCTTAAACTTGCCGTGCCCGGAGACACCCCTCTGCCACTCGTGCGCACTCAGGGGCTTAAATTCATTACGATGATTTTCCTCCCATGTGGTTTTTCTTATCAGCGTCTCCCACCGGACGGGCTCAGGTTCGGGTCCACTAAATGCTGCCGCAAGTGTTTGTATCGCCCATCAGCAATAATAACCACATATTACAGTAAGTATGTTAATTATTGACTCGCCGCTTCTCGGCTTTCAGGGAGCGGGACCCTCCAACCCGCATTTCCTCAGTGTTTTGTTTTATTGTGTAAGAGCGTCCTAGTGTCCGATATCCCTAGCGAGTGCTTTGTTGTGTCCATTGAGGCGTGGGGAGCGCCTTAAAGCGGCCGCCTACCTCACGCTTCAAATGCGTTGCAGCGTGTTCGTAAACAGGTTTTTTCTACGAAAGTATTACACCAGGGGCGTCATTTGGGGCTACAGGGGGGGGGGGGGGGTAAATGCCCCCCCCTGGATTTGGAATTTTTGTGTATAAATATATTTTTTGTATTTTTTAATGTAAATAATGCTAACTTAAGGACATAAAACTGAAGTTTTATTATTAAAATATCTAATTTATACATGCTTAATTAATAAAAAAGATGCAACAAGGTCACTGTCATCAGAAAACAAAATCTTGCCCCCCCCCCTCCTGGAAAAACCTGAAATGACGCCCCTGTATTACACCTGTGCCCATTGTGCTAACGTACGAAAAGAAAACAAACTTCAGACGAGGTCGGAACCTCTTTAAGACGCCACACTCATAAGAAACACCGTTTCTAAGTTCTCCAACATGGCTAAAAACTGCCTTTTCAGACTTCCGTACTTCAAAATGTACTGACCGGTTGTACGTGAAACTTAGATTGCGACCTGCACTGAACTTAGTTGCAGGCTTTCCAGTAATTAAATTGTACGGTCACCGCTTAATGTCCCATAGTAAAAACCGTTCGGCGGGAACTTTGCATGCTAGTTCAGCGCTTGGCTCTTTGAGGCGACGTGGCATTTGATGCGCACTTCAAGGTCGACCTTACTGCTCCGTCGATTTTGAGCCTCACGCGCATGGGTAGGCGGCGCCCTTAAGATTCCCCTACGTAAGTACGACGTCGAGCGAGAGAGATCAACACAATAATGCCTTGGCGTCAGCCACATGACGGCGCCCTCAGAGTGTTCGTCATCTGTGACGGACTGGCGCTACCGAGCAATCTGTTCCTCACACACCACTGCAGTGTGATAATTCTATCTGCACTTTCACCAGAGATAGAAACAAGCATTTTAACCCCTCTCCGCGGCCCCCGTTCGCATCATGGTTAAGATGCTGCCCTCCTAAATCCACCTTTTGTACATACTTTTTTTATTTTTAATTAGCTATGAAGCACAGTTATGCTCATAAAGTCGTTGTTGAGTAAATGATCAGTTCGGAACATATATTTAGGTCAGTAGGGGCCATTATCTGATGACTCTGTGAGCTTAACTGTGCTTTATCAATCATATTTGATTAAATAATAATAAATTAATTTAATTCGAAAGACATCAAGCATGATGGGTAGAATCTGATAATCCTTTCTAGGGTATAACCAGTTGAGTACTGACATCCCAGTTCGCCTCTTTAAACAACTATGCAACCCATTCTGTGAACATTAATGCTTAACCGACGGTTGTTTAAGACCACTACTGCCATTTAAACTCTGTAATTTATACGATTATGTTAGTATTTGTATTATTAATGTGTAATTGTTAATATTTGTATTATTTTTCAGTTGTCATTAGGTGAATATGTGAAAATTGACACGACAAACAGCCTAAACAGGGCCTAAATACCCACAAAACATAGGTGTAAAGCACTATGGCAGTGTGATAGACAACCCACATTGCGTATGTTACACAGGTTGCATAACGACAGGCGTTATTAATCAACTTGTGAAAAGACTACAAAATTAATTTCAACGAGAACCAATGCCCTAAGAGTATCAGACAAAGGCAATCTTTTTTTGTAGCACTCAAACTTTTGCTTCTTAATTCATCAAAAATGTTTATTTAAATGCACATTTATAACTTTTGTAACAATTACAATGACCGTTAAACTAATTTTATTAATGTTAGAGGGATAATTTTACAAACTGCAAACCACCATTTTAACAGCTTTGTTGACATAAACTTTATACGAAAATTTAGTCTTTGATATCACGTGGTTTCTGATGTACATTCACAAAAGCATTATCAAATACTCTTACTCTCTTAGTTTAAGGGTGCGTACCGCCCTTAATATAACCTTAGTCCATAAGTCGTACACTCGTATATATGTTTTCGACGTATTTCGTCGTCAGGAATCACCTCCTGAAAGGTGTCGGTTTAATTAAGAATTGTCATATATAAATAAATAAATATATGCATATATATCTACACACCACGGTCTAAGACCGTGGTACACATACACACACAAACAATACTTCAATTGTTTTCGTGTCCTCTTTGCAGCGACGACTGGTACAAATATGGCATATCATCTTTGGATAGCAACCTGCCCACTTGAACCTCATTTAAATCTATTGAAACCTCTCTATAGACGGCTATGTCTTGCGTCATTGATGTGTGAAATTCTTCTAGATTTGGGAGAGGCAGAGTTGTAGTGACAATAGCCAGTGCTAGGAAAGCTTCTAAGTACTCATAAGATTCTTGAAGAAATTCATCAGTCACATACTGTACAGTATTCTTACCTAGTACAGTGTTCTTACCGAGTACAGTATTTTTACCTAGTAGGCACAATGTTGTTACCTAGTAGGTTTTCTTACCTAGTACAGTGTGTTCTTACCTATTGCAGTGTGTTCTAACCTAGTACAGTACTCTTACCTTGTAGTGTTCTACCTAGTACAGTGTTCCTACGTAGTACAGTGTTCTTACCTAGTACAGTATTCTTACCTAGTGCAGTGTGTTCTTACCTAGTGCAGTGTTCCTATGTAGTACAGTGTTCTTACCTAGTACAATATACTTACATGGTACATAATATGTTCTTACCTGGTACTGTGGTATGACACGTGCGAAGACGTCAGGTGTAAATCTGTCTAGAACGATAGTGCGGGCTCCACGGCAGAGATTCATCAACATGAGTCCGAGACCATATGCATGACAGAAAGGCATCAGTCCCAGCGCAATGTCGTCACGCGACACGAACTTGGAGCTGCGCACACACGAGAATTCAGGTTATACACACAAAACTGCATTTGTCAATAAATTGTAATAGACTACATTGCATTTTAATTTTTAATACTGTATTCACAAATACTATTAGGCTTATATCCAGGGGCGTCATTTGGGGCTACAGGGGTAGGGCAATTGCCCCCCCCCCTGGATTTGGAATTTTTGTGTATAAATATATTTTTTTGTATTTTTTAATGTAAATAATGCTAACTTAAGGACATAAAACTTAAAGTTTTGTTATTAAAGTATCTAATTTATACATGCTTAATTAATTAAAAGATGCAACAAGGTCACTGTCGTCAGAAAACAAAATCTTGCCCCCCCCCCCCCCTGGAAAAACCTGAAATGACGCCCCTGCTTATATCCTATCAGATCCATCTTTAAAATAACTTTATTACATAAGATACCCATGCAAAGAGATCAAGCAATTCAGATTATCAAGATAAAATATGAATTAATTGTGAGTTACACGACAGTTATGGCCATAGGGACCTCCGATTTTCGTGGAAATATTTCTGCATGTTTCAATGCCTCGCGTGCTTGCGGTTCTGCTTAGTTGTTATTGGTAGTGCGTCTTTGCGGAAATACGTTTCTCATTGGACTGTACCAATCAGAATAAGGTTACTGTGATGCCACACATATGTGATTTGCAGTAAAACGTCAATGATACGTAAGAGTTAAAAACATTCAATCACTGGCCAGAAATCAGAGCTGCAGATGTGTACATAAGACACTTAAATAAACTGTGCAGAAATCTTTTCACAAAAATGAGGAGTTCCTAATGCAATGCTCGTAAAAATATTTTAATTTTGTTTGGGCACTTTACGTTCCCCTTAAACAGCACAAGACCTTGGTAGAGGAACACGGGAGGAAACGGGATAGAAATCGGCCAGGACCTCTTTATGGAACCGTCCCAGCATTCGCCTGGAGCGATTTCAGAAAACCCATAAAAATAGAAATCAGGATAGCCGGAGCTGTGGATCGAACCCTGGGCCTACCGAATGCGAGGCGAGTGTTCTACCACTGCTCCACAATGTTAGGTTGTATAGTTCCTTCTAAAGAAAATACAATGAGTGCAATTGAATTGTCATTATCGTGAGTAGCATAATTATGTCTTGAAAAAATATTAGTTTACGTAAGTTTTATTAAAAACTTCATTGATAATTTGTATACACTGTTTCGTATAAGTTTGGATAACTTTGACGGCAACTTACATGCAATAGTTGTTAATATTTTGTGATTTATATCTCAGTACAAGACACTTTTAGCTCTAAAATGAACCTGAGATTTTAATTTGAACATTTGTACTGGAAAGTATGTCATATGTAGCGCCTCAAATCACAAAATATTACATATTATTATCCATAAGTTGCTGTCAAATTTATCCAAATTTATACGAGATGGGGTGTAAGTAACATTTTTTTGCAGAAAATAAATAAAACCAAAATTAATTTGGGCTATTGAAGAAACGTCAATGGGTAAATTGAAAACCCATTTAATGGCATTTTGTATGCAAGTTTGTAACATATTAATGAAAATTAATTTACTCTTTCAATAAAAATACAGATATAATCTCTATAGAATAATGCGAATATAATACAGTTATTTCAGACAACGAAGACATTATCCAGTGAAAAATACAAAAGCAAGGAAGGTTTTTATTTATATCAAGCTAATAGTAAGTTTTCTAAGAAGTTATTACGAAACACTACAAACTTTAATTTAATATCTGACAGAATTGTACTCGTTTAAAATATATTTACAGTGATCTTTTCTGTGTACGTATGTGTTTATGAATATTAATAAAACGTGTTGTAGGCTATGTATTACTATTTTTTCAATATACACAATGATATAATTGTGAAAATTAAGAATTAGATTGAATACTTTATAAATTTTGGTTACCAACTGAAATAGTTAAACACTTTTTAGTTACTCACAAATTTTATACTATTATAAATGCATCTTTGTATTGCCTTTATTAATTTTATGAACAGTCATATAAATTTAATTAGTCTGCACGAGGTATCAATTATTCAAATAAATACAGGTAGGGCCTACTGATATTTATTGTGGCTCAAGTCCATATCGAGCAAGACGTCAGCAATGTAACTGTTATGTATGTTTCACAAGTTGGCAAATGTAGAGACTGTAGGAGGATTGTGGACATGGTGAGGTTGGCAAGGAAAAAGGAGAGTTTGGTATAATGGCAGCGATAGTAATGTTTGTAGAGAATAAAGCAAGAGTTGTAAAACTGGTGATGATGATCAATACTGGACACGTGTGCAACCATTTATAGGTTCAGCCATACCATGGGGTTGATTGGCCATTCCGGGTGGAGAATTGTTCATACATTCACCATCTGGGTCAACTTTTCACTGTCAACAAAACTGCCAAAATGGATAAGGTGCCGTCATTTATAACTTTATCGGGTGCTACAACATACTGAATTTTAAAAAAATTTGTTTCTGCCCGCGGCACAAGTTTCTACATAATTTTAGGAAATAGTGGAGGTGTTGTGCACCATTTTTCTTCAGAGAATATGGTGATTGCCAAAATGTACAAATTTCGTAATCATGACTAAGTACACACAGAAACACTGTCATAATATATTATAGAGCTCAAAAACTTGGCTAAGTCATGCGATTTCCGGGCATTCCTCGATGAGGCACTGCGAAACCAGTTCGTACGTGGGCTGAATAACGACATGGTTAAGCACGAACCTCACGTTTGAGCGGACGTGTACGATTGCCCTTAGTATTGAGTTCGAGGCTTCGGAATTTAAGCTGTTGTAAACTTCGGCAGCGGGATAGGCACACAAAATCTCATCACGTCCACCTTTCAAGCAGCAAAATTGACAGTATCAAGCCACAGGTGCCGGGTCTCAAGTTCAGCAAGATAAATCGTGTTCATGATGTGGTAGAGGACATGCGCATGATAGCTGTCCTGCAGCATCATGGACTTGCTATTAGTGCGGTAAAATAGGTCATGCTGCGAGATTATGTCGAAGCAAAAGAAGTGTCAATCAGTGCAAGAATGTGCTTTGTTATATAGACGATGTGTTGATTGTAGGCAAAGATAAAAATGACTGTAAATAAAATGCAGCATGCATTGGATCCATTGGACAAATGTAATATTAAGGCTAATTAATGAAAATGTAAATTTTTCAGTGTATGTTGAGTTTTTGGGCCATGTAATTGATTGCAAGGAGACTCCACAGAAATTTTAAGCAATTTACCAGGCAGCTGTTCCCGGACAACGAGCGAATTAAATTCTTTCCTGGGGTTCATACAGTTTTATCACAACTTCCTTCCAATGTCTTATAGCAAACTAGAACACCCGTATGAGTTGACAAAAGGTGGTATAGAATGGGTTTGAAGAAGCATTCACATGGGCTGAACAAACGATGGTGTCCGATTGAGTGCTAACTCATTTTGACCCAACATTACCAATAATAGTAGCTTGCGATACATTCCCTAATAGGGTTGGGGCCATGCTGAGTCACAAAGGTTAGGGATTTGAAAGGTCAGTAGTCTTTGCGACTGGCACTCTGTCTAAGGTGGAACAAAACTACTTGCAGACTGTCAGGGAGGTATTAGCCATCGTGTTGGTTGTGAAACGTTTTCACGAGTACTTTTATGGGTAACATTTTACCTTGTGTACGGATCACCAACCTCTGAAAAGAATCTGGGTGAGGATCAGGGAATCCCAACCTTGGCAAACTAACTTAAGGCTACAATGTTGGGCGATGGTGATGTTGACATACAACTATACTATTCAATACCAAAAGGGATCACATATGGGGCATGCTGACGCCCTATCACGTCTGACATTAAGCATTGCAAAGGGGAAAGAGTGTGAAAGCAGCATAGATAAATGTGTATTCTCCCTTAGGGCCTGTCACACAGAATGCGGGCTACCGCTGCGTCCTGCGATCCCAGCCCGCAGCGGGAAGAACGCTGAACAGCATTACGCAATATTGCATCACCTCTGTCACACACACTCCGACCTACCGCTGCGGGCAGTATTGGAACGCGGCGGGCAGGCGTCAGTTGTCTTCGAGAGTCTGTTGTCCGTTACGTTGTGCGAAAAGTTAATAGAAGAGGTGCGAAAATACAAATATCTTTACGATTCTAACGATTCTGAATACAAAAACGTTTTGAAGTAAACAGAAAAAAGGAAGGAGATAGGACTGACATTGAATTTAGGAAGTAAGCGAATTTACAAGTATTGCAAATTGTTGATAATCTAGTAGTTCTTTTACTGTACAAAAGCACTGCACAATTGCACTAGAAGAGCAGATTTTATAAATGTAAGCAGAAAACGTTGTCGAACTTCGAATGCTGCGGTGTTAGCCCTGCGATTATTTCGTGCTTGGGGGCAGTAAGGCGCGTGTTTCTAGGTCTTCATCTGACTGTGTAAATTTTGTGGTTAAACCAGAAATGTTGCGTATATAGTTGTGTTGGCAGCATGCCGCTTGCTTAATAGTCCGGAGGATATATCCATGAAAACCACAGAATTGTGCATTTTTGTGAAGAAATCGCGAAACTTGGCAAAACAGTACCTTAGACATTAAAAAGTTATTTAAAGATTACAGGCATCTCGAAAAATCATTTAGGCCCTATTAGGCACCATTTTTCAAAATGGGGGTTTTTCCCGACGAATATCACTAAAACATTGTTGTCAGTAAGTAGTAACGACATCATATAGTATAGAACAAATTGTTATTTTATACTGCAGTGTATGTTAATAGTATCAAAAACGATTTTTAACATAAATGACCTATTTATGGTACATGTAATCGTTAATATATATATGTATATATATATATATATATATGTGTGTGTGTCTATATATATATGTATATATATATATATATATATATATATATATATATATATGTATATATATGAAATTGTCTGAAAATGAAAGTTTTATTTTACAAGCTAATGCATATGCGTTTTATCTTCATTTTATTTTTATTAACTTGTAATACATTAAGTGATTATTTTAATTTTTAATAACGAGTGTTTTGGATTACTCTTATTACGTATAGTATTGAAAGTTCATTAAAAAAAATTTCAAAAATATGATATTCTACATAGTTAAATTTTGAACAAATATCGCCTAACATCACTGGTGTAGGCATCTTTAAACGTCACAATTAATTACGATAAAACAGAAAACCGATAATTATTTTTAAAAAAATTATATCAAACCATATTGAACATATTAAGACCATTAATTTTCAATTTAATTACAACTAAACAATTAATAATACGTAAATTCTACGATATTGTAACAACGTTGTTTGTTTCTAACAGTGGATGTAGTTCAGAAAGTTCCTGACAGATTGTAGCACTATGAACATGAAAGACGTGCCGAGAACCGCGTCGTCAGTGTGCCAGTTTACACCTGACTGCAAACGCCGTACATCGCAGAAATACTTTACGAAATGAAATTATTTCATTTCTGTAAAGGTATGTAAATTTATTCTCACATACTTCCTTTTTGTAACCTATAATGCAACTATGTTTTATCAAAGGATTGATTTTAAAATAACGATAAGTTATATGAACTCATATCTTTCTACAATACTTGTTGCACAGGTAATTTTCGGAAGTGGCGTATTGCGGTGTTGGTTAAACACATTATCTTTTTTTTTTTTTGTTGCAATACTCCCCAGTTCAACAATATTATGCACTTATAGTGTTTAAGTACTTCATATTACCCTGTCTCCTTTGCTTTAAATCTAATTCAAGCACAAGTATTGTAATTTCTTTACAGTATCCTGATTTTTTAAATGTTATGTTTCCATAAATTATGTTCACCTTACTTCAAAATTCTGAGATAAGTTGAATGATATCAGAAATTTTCGGCTGTTTCCATAACAAGGTTTTACATTATATACACCTTTCCTTACTGTTTGTTACTAATTTATTTTGGTTGTTATTGTAGTAATGATCTTGTATTCTACTTATTCCTCTCATATTTCCTGACACCTCTTGATATTACCAAGCATTCATTATAATGGCTATAATTGTTATATTTTATTCATTACAGATTCACAGAAGATATTGTAAGATGAAGTTCAAATTGAGTGAAGCTGATGACTTACAAGTGAGTGGCTCGGCATCGGCAACTCCTGATGTAGACTGGAACCTCTGTTTCATCTAACCACTTTCAGATGTCATCAGAAAGAACAACATTTGCCTCTTCAGCAGACCACCGATCAAAATTCAATCTCGTGATAAAGTGCATATTGAGGGTCTAAAGAAAGACAGGCATCTGTTATCTTCACTGTACATGGCTTGTCAAGTTAGAGAGGGGGACTTGCAACAGTTTTTTTCACATGAAAACCACGGCCTTCCTCCCTCACTCTCATACAATGGCAAGTTAAAATTAAATTCCAACAAATCAGACTTGCTCCAATCCTTACGTCTTACTAGCAACGATGCCCCAATAATATTGAAACCACCAGTCAACATGCTAGTAATTGATGGGGGCAGTCTCAGTCCACTCCACGAAGCCGATGCCGACACATACTTTCGATGATTATTGCACTG